>VZTL01044589.1:35250-69461 GCA_013400535.1 Scopus umbretta | reverse complement strand
AAAAAAAAAAGAGAGAAAAGCATCCTTACATACAGATCCTGTACAACTTGGCCATTTCCATACTGCCAACAGCAGAACAGCAGATCCACCTCCCTTTTGTAATTTCAGTCCAAGGCTTTGTTAATCAAGAACCTGTCAAACACGCTAGACTGCTTTTACCCTGAATTTATAACCTCTGCAGAGAACACAAATCAATGTTGAAATCAGGAAGTCTAAAATACTCAATCGACAACTCCCATAACTGGTATGAAACATGACACAGCAATAATGGAGACATTACTGCAGCCTTTCAATATATAAAGGGGGCTTATAAGGTAGATGGGGAGAGACATTTTACCAGGGACTGTAGTGATAGGACAAGAGATAATGGTTTCTAACTAAAAGAGAGCAGATTAGATTGGATGCAAGGAAGAAATTCTTTACTATGAGGGTGGTGAGACACTGCAACAGCTTTCCCAGAGAAGCTGTTGATGCCCCATCCCTGGAAGTGTTCAAGGTCAGGTTGGATGGGACTTTGAGCAACCTGATCTAGTGAAAGATGTCCCTGCCCATGGGAGGGGGGTTGGTCTAGATGATCTTTAAAGGTCACTTCCAACCCAAACCATCCTGTGATTCTATGATTGTTAAGAGCTGTACGCAGTTCTGGTCCCCTTGGCATTCTCCCCCTCATCTCAAAAACAGGAATATGGTAGAAATGGGGAAAGATTGAGAAAAAGGCAAAAAGAACAATCAAATTAATGGAACTATTCCAATATACAGCAGTGGTAATACTAATTTTACTAGGCCCCTGGGTACTAAAATGCATATACAATTATACCATATTACTGTATTTATGTCTGGATTCACAACAGGCTAATATTAACAGTCTGCTTAGTGTGATTCTGCCTTCATTAATATAATAGGCCTCTGCTTTAGCTACAGATGAAAGCAACAAATCACGTACACCATCCTTCAAGCTGGAGGAAAGGAGCCGGATTAGGAGTTGGGAATAGAACCGAAGTTTCATAAAATCAGAAGTGGCACAATGAAGGTGAATAGAGAGCATGGTTGTTTCAAGATAAGACAGAAAAGGGGCTGTATAAAACGGCAGATGAAAAACCAAAAGCATAGTTATGACCCACCGTGTGTTGGCCACTATCAAGACAGAATGGCAGTGAGATAGACTTTGTCTGACACAGCATGGCCATTTTTACCAAACTGTGAAAAATCCAGCGTAGCAGAAGTCCATGGTCTAGAAAACAGGGACAAATGGCCAAGTTTTTCCTACTGCAGATTATATCTTGCTAGAGCAATGACACCAAATCAACCCCCTGCCTAAGTATTATCACTGGCTGAACTCGTAATAATTTACAATTTAAAAATGCAGAGCACAGATGATAGTCTCTTGGACTATGATCCTAAGAAGTGTTTTATCATGAGAACTGAAGATTATGAAAAGCTGATGCTCGTAACAGTTTTCAAATCTTCCAATTTCTGGAGGATTCACATACAGCCTATGAGAATTTTTATGTTCCAGCCACTCTGGAGTTTCAGACATAATAAAGTACTTCACCATAAAGTGTGATTCTTCACAATTTTGTATTAGATAGCAAAATTAGCATCAGGTTAGCATCAATGCAAAACGAGCATGGAAGCCGTTTACTTCTATTTGCACAAAGAAGAAAGCCTATGGCATATCAGAACCTCTTTTGGTTTATTTTATAATCCTGTCAGTGGTAGCAAGAAAATTCCTCCAGCAAGAAGTACAGACTGTTTTTAATGTATCTCCACTACATGGTAAAGTCTTGTTTTCCAGGAATTAGAGGGAGATTGCCTCTGCATAAACTTCAGAGAGTTTCTCAAGGGCAATTCTTGCTAGTATCAGCGAGACTGACAGTAAGTAGCAGGATCTATGTACTATTGTTTGTATACTTGAAATATTTTTTCCCTGTTGATTAATAGGAGAACATACTGTGGGGTCTTGCTTCCATTGAATCTATTTTTTAAAGTAATTTCAAAACTTGACACACAGATGTCCTGTATCATCAGCTGTGACTAACTCAGTGAACAAAGGCTCATACATAAAACAGAATTCAAAAAAGATATACTATAATGCTGCACAAAACAGCAGGCAAAAAGGCATCTTCCTGCATCACGGTGCTGGTTCTAGGGCAAATAGAATTAATACACTATGATGGACAGTTCAAGATCTCTCATGTACTACAGAATACATCTAATCTGCAAGCTGCTTGCCCTACACCAAGTGGAAATCCTTCTGATCATTTTCAGCGTAATGAAGACAGAATGAGATTGCCTAAATGCCATGTTTATTAGCAGTTTCTTTATAAATATAAAATATTTAAAAGGCAATTCTTTTAAAAGCTGTTGAAAATCCAGTAGTGTGTAAGATAATGGTTTATCTCTTTTCCCTAAGTTAAGTATGCTTTTTTCCTTAAAAAACAAAACAAAACCAACCAACCAAACAAAAAAACCCACCAGAATCATACTCCTATTAATGCTTGGTTGCACTACAAGATAGAAGCATTCAGGACAAGGATCTTTTCATTACTTCTGTGCAACCTCACAGATCTAGCAGATAGAATGGAAGATCATAAAGATTTTATTAAATTATTTAGAGACCTGAGGCCCATTTTTCAAAAAGATACAGGAATTCTGAGAGATTTCCTCGTGAATTTCAGTAAGTAGATTTTTACGCTGATTTTATACCCTCATCAAGTTAACCCACCATCTAAAAGAAAGGTTAATATCCAAGTGATAGACATTGTTCAGAAAACATTATCCCGGCTGTAAATATATAAAAACTGGTATTTACGATGCATCTCAGTTTCCTTTTGTGCTCCCTTATTGAATTCCATCTGTTTTAAAATTTTAAACAGAAATTTTTAAGTTTTGGACAGATATCATGTTTTTAACCCAATGTTTCTTATGAAGCGGCTTACAGCTGGTCCTAATTAGAGGAGGCGGCCCCAATAACACAAGGAAAATGGAACCATTAAGAGTGGAGCCAAGCCCTGCAAGAGCTGCCATTTTGAAGGGGCATGTTTCCACTCCATCACCATGTTTGACCATATTCAAATCAAAGTATTTAAGTGAATGGACATTTCTCTGATGCCTGTAGTGATCCAAGCTATTTCAACGTCAAGGGATAGACGTTTCTTTCTTTAGTGACAGATACTAACAACAGTGATAAAATACCACTTCTAAATACTTTGCAAGAGGATTATTCTATTAGAATAAGAAGGGAGTATCAGGATTTCTTCAGTGCTAAGAGTAAAAGCAAACAAGTTTAAACATGGTAGTGAGAAGGAGCACAGGAAGTTTTGGCCTGCAAGCCAGTAAGAACAAATGTGAGGCTCACAGGAAAACTGGAGTATTTAAAAAAAATTTACACATATTTTGCTGTAACTATCAAGGAGTCACGCAATTACACACTCCCTAGAAGATACACAAAGTTCAACCGATCTCCAAATACACCTGGGCAAGGACAGGTCAGAGTTAGTACTCAAGAAGTTCCACTTCGAGGGAAGAGCGCGCTCATCTGCTTCACTCACAAAGGTGGTCTGCTTCAAGACCACAATGTCGGCTGTCTGCATAGACCATGATACTTTACCGTGTTAAAAGACAATGTGTAATTTTTCTCAGAGAGGAACAAAGCACTAAGAAAGCCCCTGCAGAGCAAAAGATGAAGGGGAGGTTTTAAGTAACGTTCACAACACAGTTTCACTAGCGCATTGCTGTCTGCCAGGACGTGGAGATGCGATTTCAGGCAGACACAGGTGGGCTGGCAGGGGGCCCCGGTGGAGAGATGCTGCCAAAAATCCAGCAGGATTTGGGAGTACCAGTTGTTTGAACTCATTTTGCTTGGCAAGAGTTGATTTTTCCCCCCATTATTTTGGTACAAGGACAGCACTGCCAAACCAGCAGAGTGCAACCTCCAACAGTGTTCTCAGGGCTGTACTGCCCACGGGAGCAGGCAGAGCTGTCCCTCGCCCCTTCCCACCTCTGCCACCCGCTAGGTACCACAGGGCTTGGCGCAGAGGTCCTGCCTGCGGGCAACAGCTGTGCTGCTGCACACCCCCGAGGCCACATCAAGCACTGGGTATCGGCATAGGGCACAACTGGTTCTTTACCAGATCCTCATCTAGGCCAGACACAGTTTTGATTCACTTCCATACTGTTTTAAGGAACGGAAGTTTCCGACTGTTATGTAAAAATTATGGGTCTGTTTTCAATACAGAGCAGATACAATAGGGCTCAGCCTACTCCGTGCACAGGTACTTTGGTTTTCAGCTGCGAACAAGGGTAAAAACCACTGTGGGACTCAAACTACCCTGCAGCACCGAAGAACACGGGGGAACATGCCTTAGCTGCCAAATGAAGACTAAATGAAAATAAGTAAAAGCTGGATTGGTACCAAAACAATCCTTTCCTTTGAGTTGGTCCTCCCGACTATAACAGAAAATCACTATTCTAATAGAATCAACATAACCATCTACTAAAACAAACTCTTTGGATTCTTTGGGTTTTGTCAGCACTACTAGCTCCCTGAAGCTGTGTCGCTGCCTCTATACATCTGTGCCAGCAACCTGCTTTCAGATCATCCCAGCTGTCCCTAAAGATGCCACACGGCAACACGTTACATTCAGCTTCTTCCTAACTTCATTTGCTAATGCTCATTTTTGCAGGGAGACAAAAGAGCAACGATGGAAACAGAACCAGCAACTACAGCAGCAACAGGGCACCTCCAGCAAAAATCAATAAATATACTTCTGTATGTAAAACATACAAGAAAATCTACATGTTAGGCTAATTGTGGCACATGTAAGATGCTGTTAGAACCTGCTATTTACATATTTTTGGATTGCTCAGGTTCCAGGCCAAGTCTGTTGGAGTTGAGAAATAATACCTCAGGAAAAACCATCTGCATTACCACCTTGTTGACATTTTTAAGGTTTCAATTTAACTTTGCGACTTGCATAAATGCAGCAAGCATTCTCAGCTGTAATACTATTTCCAAGAAGAGCCTAATCCGTGTTAAAGGAAGAAGCTGTTTTTAGGACCAATATGAATTCCTACCCAGGGCTTCAGAAGCACACGTGCACTACCTAAAGCCAAACATGATGCAAGACAAACTTCATGTAGCGATTCACAACATACCAGTCGAAGTATGTCAGTTTCCCCAGGAGCTCCTGGTTTTCCTAGATTTGAGGGAAAATAATAGCTCTAGTGTGGCTGGAATTTCAGGTAACCTTCCTGGCTTCAGGACAAACTGCAGACTTCTCAGCCAAGATCAGCCAGAAAGATGGGCTGTGGCACAGAGAAGTGGCAGAATTTTACTCAGACATGCATGTCCTCTCTGCTGCACAGGAGCTACTTTTCCCAGATGTTTAACTACTTCCCAGAGACAACACAACTTTCGAAAAACAGATGTTTCAAGGATAAGCTCTAAAAAGAACAGAAATAGTATCAGTCCTACCTCCTGTTTAAAAAAAAAAAAAAAAACAAAAACCCAACACACCAAAAACCTAAAAGGAGGGAGCAATTACTCCATTTAGAATTTGTCAGGATGTAGAAGCTGACCGTTGTGGTTTAACCCCAATCAGCAACTAAGCACCACACAGCCACTCGCACTATAGCACTACAGCAGCTACAAGAAAGAAAATGAACTGTGAATTAAGCTGAAACCAGGACACTGACGAACTCAAAGGCCATCAGCAAAACTAATTCATAACATCACAAGTTACAACAACTTGGTTGGCACTGGACTGGGTCAGGAAACAATGGAAGTTAATTTTCAGTGTCAGATATAAGAAGCATCTGCACCTTTATACGGAAACCAGGAAAATATTTTCTTATTTCTCAGTAAGAGCATCATTGCCCAACTATGCCTTCTGCCAGCTGTCACCAACCTATTAAGCAGGCTGAAAGGAAAAAATCCTGGGCTGGAAGTCCCGGGGAAAGTTGTAAACAAAAACAGAGGGAGAGCAAAGCTGGACGAAAGCTGCAGTGTTTGGGCCACCTATATTTCAGGCTGGATTTCCAAATATCTCCATTCACTGACCTATTATTTGCTGGCTTTCTCTGAGCTGCCACTTAGTCACGGACAGAAATTGCTGTTTCTGATCATGCAGGCTGTGAAGCTAATCTAAGAAGCTAATCCAGTTCCACTGTCCACCTATACACATCTCTATATGTTTTCCACCTATATCCACCTATATGCATTCTGCACCTAAACAGCTAGGATGAAGACATCAGCAGACAAACATGGAAGAAAGTAGAGAGTGGTGGTAAAAATTATTTGCCTGACTACAACGCATGGGAAAAAAGAGCAGATATAAAAGTACACAAATACCAAATATAATGGAAAAAAACAAGTTTACAACACAGAAATAACACCACCTTTGATGAGTTCATGCTCTCACGCTGACTTTGGCCACCAGACAAAGCAAGGAAGTTTTCTATTCTGGAGAGCACTATGGTAACATATGCTAGGCAGTGATAATTTTTCACAGAAACGCTGATAGATAAGGAAAAAGCAAAGTATGCCTGCAGTCATAAACTGATTTCTGCAAGTGTTTTGCCAAACATAATTGCCAGCCTATGAATGCATGAAGGAATCGTCATTCATGTGCCCAACATTCACCTGAAGGGGAATGGTGGATGCTTGAGATCAAATACCGTAAAACTTGCAGAGTAATGCTGAGACATAATACTCGTCTGACGATCACTGAATTTAACACAATATAATGCAAATTAATCATTTGCATTACCAAAAATTACTCAACTGTACATTCAAATTTAGTGTAATACACTAAGTGCAAGCTACAAGACTTGGGATGAAAAGTTTGGCCATAGCATGGTAACTTTGAGTTCAATTCCATCACAAAGAAAAGTGGTTTCCTTAAGGAGAGAAGACACTATGGAGTCCTTTCCTCCTTGGAAAAATGCTAACTTCGATTGGGATAAAGGCAGGATACACATAACCCACCCACACACCAAATTATCCTTCCGCTTAACAATATGCTTGTACACTAAGTTATACAACATATTTTAACGCAGAAGCTCACTCATTTAGAAAGAAAATTAATTATCCTGGGCAACACGCAGTTTAGGAAGCAGTACAACCATATGCATCTCAGCAAGTAATGCAGTGCAGTAGGCACGGATCACCAGGTTGAAGCCGTTTGAAGCCAGGGTCCCTAGGTGTACACAACATGCTTTTTGTAGGTTTTATGTCGAGCTAGGTTTAGCCCAGTCCCCTAGGCAGAACTTTGCCATACACAGGCTGTTAGAAGCTGCCCTGAGACTCTATCCTTGATTTGAACTTTCACATCTTGGAAAAGAATCTAAGCACATTGAATGCATCCCTGAAGCGGACCTCTGGTTTCATTTCACCTGAAGTAAGTTACTCCATAGGCAACAGCACTGCTTTGCAATCTGAACAAACAGTACATGGTGGGGACGGCAGGAGATGAGAGAGACTCACTGCAGAGCTACGCTGCTGTTCGGAGCCAAATGCTAATACAGATGCAGTCAATGCATCTTTTAGTAGCTGACAGCAACTGGAACGGTTCTGCATAAAACTGCACTAGGAAAAAAGCAACATAAGCTGCTCCTACGAACTATTAGGTTTTATTTAAAATTAATTTAGAAGAAATATAGGACAAAATGAATCCAGTATTTTGTAACTCTCGCACAATGTAATCAATTGTGCAGCAGCTCCCTATGGGTTTGAATTTTATTCTTTTTCCTGTCTTTTTTTTTTCCCCTCCTCATTACTAGTTTTGCAAGTTCAGCCTAAAACATGAGAGTCACCTCGAGTCCTTTATCATTATTGTTGGTAGCTTTTGACAAGAAATGGAAGATTTTTTTTTGTGTGTGTGTAATAATTTTTTTTCTCAAGGGAACTGTAAGGTCCTATTCCCTCCAGTAGGGCTGTACATCCTTTTACAAGACAAGCTTAGTAAATAATGATAAAAAAATATGGGGGTGCGAGAGAGCAGGGGAAAAAGAAAGGCAAGTTCCATGAGCTGGTTATGTTCTATGCCCTTGTATTGGGTTTGCGTGGCAAGGTTTTGGTAAGCGGGAGCCGGAGCGGAGGCTACAGAGGTGGCTTCTGTGAGAAACTGTTAGAAGCTTCCTCCATGTCCTATAGAGCCAATGCCAGCCAGCTCCAAGATGGACCTGCCACTGGCCAAGGCTGAGCCCATCAGCAATGGTCGTAGTGCCTCTGGGATAAAATAATTAAGAAGGGGGGGAAAAAACAGCTGTACAACAGCAGCTGGAGAGAGGAGTGAGAATGTGAGAGGAATGACTGTGCAGACAGCAAGGTCAGGGAAGAAGGAGGGGGAGGAGGTGCTCCAGGTACCAGAGCAGAGATTCCCCTGCAGCCCCTGGTGAAGACCATGGTGAGGCAGGCTGTTCCCCTGCAGCCCACGGAGGACCCCAAGCCAGAGCAAGTGGATGCCCAAAGGAGGCTGTGACCCTGTGGGAAGCTCACGCTGGAGCAGGCTCCTGGCAGGACCTGTAGCCCCATGGAGACAGAAGCCCACGCTGGAGCAGGTTTGCTGGCAGGACCTGTGACCCCCATGGGGGACCCACGCTGGAGCAGTCTTTCCTGGAGGAGTGCACCCCATGGAAAGGACCCATGCTGGAGGAGTTCGTGAAGAACTGCAGCCTGTGGGAAGGACTCACGTTGGAGAAGCTTGTGGAGGACGGTCTCCCGTGGGAGGAGGAAGGAGCAGCAGAGACAACGTGTGATGAACTGACTGCAACCCACATTCCCCGTCCCCAGGAGGAGGTAGAGAATTTGGGAGTAAAGTTAAGCCCAGGAAGAAGGGAGTGGGGGTAAAATGTTTTAAGACTTGTTTTTATTTTCTCATTATCCTGCTCTGATTTGATTGGTAATAAATTAAGTTAATTTTTCCCAAGTCAAGTCTGTTCTGCCTGTGATGGTAACTGGTGAGTGATCTCTCCCTGTCTTTATCTCGGCCTTTCGTTCTAATTTCTCTCCCCCGTCCAGCTGAGGAGGGGAGTGATAGCGTGGCTTTGGTGGGCACCTCGTGTCCAGCCAGGGTCAACTCACCACAGCCCTCTTCTTGCATCCTCAATTTTCAGGGACAGCCAACATACAACAATGGAAAAAGAATTTATAATTTTAGAATAGATCAGTCAGAAGAGGTATGGAAGGGTTGAATAAATAGGCTTTTGCTTTTTAAGGTCAGTTTAAAGAAGTGTTTACCATGTTGCTACTGAAAGTTGTTTGAAACTAACAGTATGCTTTCAATTCAAATAAAAAACAAATCTTGTCCATTAGGAACAAATTTAGGTACACATTATTGTTACTAAGCCAACAGCAATGTAAACATCGAAGAGATTAACTTACAATGTTACTGCAATGTGTCTCCATACTTCCAACTTCAGGGAAGGCCACTACTTAAGAGCATTTTAAATTTAACAGTTTCATAGAATCATAGAATTATTAAGGTTGGAAAAGACCTCTGAGTTCAGATACAAGCCTTCACATCAAATCCAAGTTACTTTACTTTCTGCTGTTCAGTGACTACACTAGCTTTTCTTCGGACCACCCTGCACACACCTTCTGACCACTGAAATGCAAGTTGCAAAGTAGGTGTCCCATCCTGGCAGTCACCTGCAGCATCCCAGCTCACCTCCTCCTTCCCAGCCTCATCCTGCAATCACCGCTGGCCATTTTGTAGTGGCTGGTGAGGTCTCAGATCCTGCATGTCTCACACTTCCCTCACTGGTCAGTACCAGTTGCTTGGAAACACCGCAGGAAAGTGAACTTCATATTGGCTTTAGATAATGATAAGCTCAGTTGATAGCAGCTGACTGAAGATGACACAGATTGAAGTTTTTCCGTATTTCGAACCATCCTTTGCAGTATTAAGAAAAACCCATGACCGGGGGTCTGAACTGGGATGAAGGAAAGCAGAAACCCGTGGTTGCGAGTCTAGCTGTAACTTACTGAAAGAAAAAAACAAACAAAACCACCAAACTTCTCAAAGAGGTAGTTTTGAAGAAAACTATTTGCTGCTGTCAGATGAGAGGGCTTCGGAGAAAAAGTTTACTTGTACCACAAAAATACAACTGATTTCTCCCACTTTGAGTCAAAGTACATCATGGCATTTACAGCTGGCACTTCCAAGTTCCTCTGAAGAGGAATGCTGGCTCTTTCACTTCAAGTCCAGACACAAGAGTTTTCAACCAGCAGCTGTTTCTGCTTGGTCACTCTCTGTATCATGGGCAGCAGCTGGCTGACAAAGTCATCCAGGTGACAGTGAAATATGGATAACTGAATAGATAATTTTGCAGGAACACTACACACTACATTCTGCACCTTTAAAATAACATATGAAAACAGAAGTGGTCCAGTATCCACTTATTGTTAAAGGAAAGCACGCAAGTTTTCCATGAGAAATACTGAGGCTAGGCTATAACTCACCATCTAAAACAGACCATGGGAGAAGCAGAGAAGATGTGGGACCCAGCAATGTTTCTATGAACATTTCTATCATTTCCATCTAACATTTCTATCTAACACCTAAAATTAAAAAAAAAAAAAAAAAACACAAAAAAACCACCAAACAAACCACCCACAAAACAACAACAGCCTCTACAAAAGGAGCTGGGGAGGCAGCAGCTTGCGGGAGAGGAACAGATCCAGAGGAGTGAACCCACACACATACCAGCAAGGGAGATCAGCGCATGTTGCCCTTACTCGAAAACAACGCAGGAAGGTAGATCTGGCTCCAGCGCCCGGAAGCCTTGCGGCTGAGTCAGGCAACTGCTCTTTCTTCTGTGCTCTCTACAGATGGCCCGCAGCGAGGGTGTTGTCCTGTGTCACTGCAGAGCAGAGGGTTTACCTCAAAAACACCCAGCAACCCCCTGCCAAGGAGCTCACTCGCATGTGTTCAAATCTTCCACCAGTTTCCATCACAGCTACAGAGAAATAGGATTTTATGGAGGAAGTACAAGCCTCCAAAGATGTGATACATGATGCTATTTATATGAGAAGAGAGGCTGAACATTTTTTGTTTTTTTTTTTTAACATTGATTGTTCCAGATAATTCACTCTGTAAACTAACCTGTGAGTGTAAGTCCAAAAGAAATGAATGTCATTCCACTGTGCTACAATACAGGAATTCAGATTTTAAATAAGTAACTTTCCTCAGGAAAGGAGAGCAGCTCAATTCTGCGATTGAGAAGAGCAGTATTTCACTTCACCATTCACATCTGATAGATGGTATTGCAATGACATTGATTTAAAATGGGAGGCTTTTCTATTCTCAGTAGACAAAGACAATGATCACAAATGTCACCTACGTGACACACTTCTTCCTGAGCCTGGGGTAGAGAGAAGCTCTCAAAAGCAGCTGATGTGACATAACAATAGCAAAAACATATAGTTCTGTCTAGAAAAGAGACATCAACATTTAAGTAACCATTTCAGACTACCAGCATACAAAATGAGTGCCAGCACGCTCTTTGTTCTGTGCCAAGTGACACTGAACCACCGGGACACTTCAGCCCATGAAACTGTCCTGGTTTCAGCTGGAATAGAGTTAATTTTCTCCCTAGTAGCTGGCATAGTGCTGTATTTTGGATTTAGGATGCGAATAAGGTTGATAACACGCTGATGCTTTAGTTGTTCCTCAGTAGTGCTGACACCAGTCAAGGGCTTTTCAGCTTCCCATGCTCTGCCAGGGGCACAAGAAGCTGGGAGGGGGCACAGCCAGGACAGCTGACCCCAACTGCCCAAAGGGCTATTCCATACCATACGGTGTCACACTCAGTATAGAAACTGGGAGAGTTGGCTGGGGGGGCAGCGATCGCTGCTCGGGGACGGGCTGGGCATTGGTCAGCGGGTGGTGAGTAATTGCATTGTGCATCACACATTTTGTGTATTATTATTATTATTTCTCCTTCCTTTTCTGTCCTATTAAACTTTCTTTACCTCCACCTATAAATTTTACTTTTTTTTTCCAATTCTCTCCCCCATCCCACTGGAGAGGGGGACAGTGAGCAAACAGCTGTGTGGTGTTTACTTGCCTGCCAGGTTAAACCACAACAGAAAATCTACCAATACGTACTGCCATAGGAGAACAAACACATAACTCAGCATTTATTATCCCATTTCATCACATAAATCAGGTCTCTTCACACCCTTCCTAACACCACACTCTGCTTACACTTTGTTCCTCCTGAAGGCCGGGTATTTGATTTATAATCTCAAAGTTCATCAATGACACTAACTCCCTGTGACATTACACCACAAGGACCAACCGGAAAGATTGTATAGATTGTAAATTTTCCACAAATGCACTGTATGACTTTTAAACAAAGTAAAGTCTTTACACTAAAAACAATTCAAGTTATTCCAATCTCAAGTACTGTGATACATACCTAACATCTGTGTCTCCAATACCTTTCCTTATTTTACGAGGATGGAAAGAAATACTTGAGAAGGTAATAAACACATTAATCTGTCACTGAAACAGTGACTTTTGGCTGTTCACATTTGATATATGCTGGAAGGCAAGTCTCAAAGATGTGTAGATACTAAAGAGCAGAAAACCAAAATGAATTACAGCATGACAACAGCTATTCGGTTAATAAGAGGATAACTGTTGTGGTTTAGCTCTTGTTGGCAACCACGCCCCACACAGCCGCTCGCTCAACCTCCCCCCCCAGTGGGATGGGGGAGAGAATCAGAAGGGCAAAAGTAAGAAAACTCATGGGTTGAGATAAGAACAGTTTAATAATGGAAATAAATTAAAATAATAATAATATTATTAATAATAATTGTAAACAAAAGGAGAACGAGAGAGAGAGAAACAAAATCCAGAAAAATAACAAGTGATGCAACCACTCACCACCCACTGACCGATGCCCAGCCAGGCCCTGAGCAGCGATCGCTGCCCCCCTGGCCAACTCCCCCAGTTTCTATACTGAGCATGACACCATATGGTATGGAATAGCCCTTTGGGCAGTTGGGGTCAGCTGTCCTGGCTGTGCCCCCTCCCAGCTTCTTGTGCCCCTGGCAGAGCATGGGAAGCTGAAAAGCCCTTGACTAGTGTCAGCACTACTGAGCAGCAACTAAAGGTCAATGTGTTATCAGCATTGTTCTCATCCTAAATCCAAAATACAGCATTATGCCAGCTACTAGGAAGAAAATTAACTCTGAATTAAGCTGAAACTAGGACAAGAACAAATGTTTCTTTATTTTTCCTTGCTTTTGCTTTTTCAAAGAGCAACACCATGATACCAGCTGCCTGGTGTCAAAGAAAAAAAGTAAAGTGAATAATGCAAGACTTTTCAGAATGAACTATACAAATAATTCAGTTGCTCCTCAAAGTGCACTTCATGTTTTATATACGAAATAGAGGAAAAAAATCTACAGACTGTATTTTAGAAGAATTTTTCTTACATTCAGTTGACATAGTCAGTTTCAAGAATTGAAGAAAAGTAAATTTAACCTGGAAACGTATACAGATATATACTCAGAATGAACATTTCATCAGCCTCTTCCAGGTGTTCCAAAGCAGTGGCTCTGATGGTCTTGCTTGACCCAGAAGTAACAAATCTTTCTGGATACGAATAGCCCAAAAGATTTGAAAAGAAAGATTAATTAATCACTTATTGGGGGGTGGGCAGAAACAGTGTCATTAACACTACGCTTTTAAGAAGTGAGAAAGCACTTCCCTTCTCCCTGCTCTTTTTCAGAGTCTGGTTGTTCATACTGATATTGTAGATCCCCAGAATTACCGGGGAAACTTCAGCTGTGGCTTTTACAAGCCCAAGTTTGTTTTTCATTCCAGTATGGCAACAGTGTCATAGTGTACGCGAAGTGCCCAGACTGATCTTTTAGAAAGTGCACGAACCCAGGGTAGGATATAGCTGAGACACATCACTGCGTCACTCAAAGGATGCGCTACACCAAATGGAAATTGGTTTATTGAAAGCGTTACCTGACGGCATAACACTGTTACAGAAAGTATCAAGCATCCATCCCAACCCCTGAGGCGATCACTGCTTCCTGCTAACAAGTAGGCAAAGTTCAAGACGTTGTTTCCAAGGACTAATGCACAAGACTATATCCTTCCGGATGTGACATCCTTAGTAAATAAACTATAAAGAAAAGAAAATTAATTTAAGGCAGGTTGACATGACAGATACAGACCAAAAGTAAGCATGGGCAAAATTTCAAGTTCTGATTTCCCTAAAGTACAGCAAAACCTGCAGTTGCGAGCATCAAGTCTCAGTTCAATTTTTCCTAAGCATTCCTTGTAGATATCTGTTCATTAGCCATTGTTATTGAAACAGCAGAAGAAATAAGAACTACCTATCCCTATAAAGTATCACAAGAATTAAAGAAATCAAAAGACAATGGTAGATCTCAAGAAGTAATAAGAACAGATATAAAGAAATGAAGAAAATATGAAGCAACGACAAGCTATGACAACAAGTATTCCCCAGAGCTCATCATTCAGGAGGTCTGTACTTCACACATGCATCAGGGAATAACTTGTGACTCCTGTTTTGACTGGAAAGCTTTTCATACAAATGTATCCTTCACCTTGGAACCAGTTAAGATGTAATGCATGTGGGTTGTCTGTCTGCATCTCTCTTTGGGGATGCACTGACCTAGCTAACTATCTAATGCAATTTTTGGCAATAATTTCTTAAGTTTCTTCTTTGTGTTGCGTAGTATTATTTTAAAGAGACTGTAGGAGTGTTACTGTGTCTGTGCATGGCAGCTTAGCTCGCATGAGGAGAGCACAGGAACAGACTCCATTGACGGTGCTGGGTTTCTAAAACACTTGAGAAAAGCATTACAGCACTCTAAGCTTGTGAGAGAGCACGAGTCAAGCACCAGGCTTCAAACACAACAGTAACGCCAGCTGAGGCAGATGTCTGTGACAGCCCCCGTCCCACACTATCTGAGTGTCTCAGACTTGCACGAGACCTACTGGCCACAGAGAAATCCTCCACACAGGCATCTAGAATGCCACCACAAGTCTGATAATTTGTTGTTTTACCTGCACAGAAATCACTCAGACCAACCTCCAAACAAGGATGTACAAGAGAATACCACCCCGAATGAAGTGGGACTCTATTCAAGGACCAAGGTGCGTAAGCCATGGAGTAACAGCCTGAATACTTGCTTGCTTTAGCAGCACCCACTTGGGCACATTTGACAGAAGTGTCAGTACTAAGCCAGCTTTGTCAACATCCACTCTTGGAGCTCCTGACGAGCTTCCACCCACGGCTGGCACGCACTGTCTGCCCTCCCCTCAAGGTGCACAGACATGCTCGTGTACTTTAGCATAAAATTTTGAGTATGGTCTAGTATTGCCAGGGGTAGTTGTGGGAGCTGAATCCCATCACAAGCCTCATGCAACGCTTGGAAACTTCCTTTGGTGCAAAGCCCTTGCCTACTCTCTCTCTCTGTAACGTGGGATTAGTAGGACTTCATTGCATTAAGTATTTTGGAAATAAAGTTACTCAGAAATCAAGAGGTGCATACTTTATAAAAAGGGACATTTCCTAATCAGACTGCAAAACAAAAAATACCTTTCCTGAAAAAGGCTAAAGAGCTCTGTTAACAGGAGGCAAATCCTAAAAAAAAAAAAATCAGTTAAAAAAATTAATTAGTTGCTGTATACTTTTGGAAAATTTAGTTGTTATCTTAAAAAGAACCCCATATCTAAATGCAGATGAACATCTCCTGAAAAGCTGAAAAACCCCTCAGCTACAAAAAAAACCCAACCCCTCAGCTACAAAAAAAAAAAAGCTATAGAACTAAAACCATCACTTATGTTCCACACTATAGGAAATCTATGGTTAAAGCTTAAGTATGAGTAATGTACCAAAAATGTGCATGGGGTGACCAGACAATTTCATGGATGGTAAACCCCAAATCATCACAAACTGGAAGAATACTTGGGTAAAATATCATACATGCTCAGGCTTTTCTACTCTTTCATAGACATTTGGCGCTGGCTACTGCTCAATCAAGACTGGGCTAATAGGACTACATAAACAAACACATAAGCAGAATTACAGGCAATTTAATTCTTTCATTTCCATAAATGTGTGAATGCTTCTCTTCACTTCTGCATGTCCTTCTAATATTACTGCTGAATGCTCTTTTGGGTTACCAACATATACATTCTGTTAACTAAAATCTGTTAACTAAAAATCACACAACTATCCGTCCACAGTCACTTGAGTCCATACATCATCTTTAGTAAATGAGACAAGGATAAGATTTATTACTGCTAGAAGATGCTATGTAACAGTGAATAGTAAATGGTGTTAGCACATTTCATAGGTGACATGTACAGTATGTGAACTATACTGTGTGTCAGAAAGATGCTGTAGTCAAAGCACTTAATACCTTGGGTCTATTCCCAGTTCTACCAGAAATCAAAGCACAGTGCCTTAACTATTCTTTCTGTAAATAGCAGGTTGTCCTTGACCTCACATCAATGAAGCTGTGTAAGAACCACTACGTATAAGCTATCCAGTACCTAGAATCTTATGAGTGGAAGAGTTGTAAGAGGAACTGAAACCTTTATTTCCAGCCCATTTTTTATACTCCCTGCCCAAATTACTTCAAATGGTAGAAAACAGGAGCAAGTGGTTTGCTTGAGCTTTTAAGGAGTTTGGCTTCATGCTGTGCTTTCCAACAGTTCATGAAAACTGCAATTTTTATGGTTCAAATAAATGCTTTTTTTTTTTTTTTAAAAAGAGAGAAGAAAAGGCAAAATTTTCTTGTTTTCAGTATCACCACTAGCCAACAATTAGAAGTTACTTTACCAAGCACATAAGAAGTTTGCTGATGTATTATAACAGGAGTGGTTCAGTTACTGTAGCAATAGATGTTCTTGTACGTTGTCACTAAGAAATATAACAAACAGGAAAAATATATACAGCTCTTGCAGGCTACACCCAATGTTCTCTTCTCTATCTACACAGAAAAATGAATCACTGAAGAAATAAAAAGAAACAACCCCACACAGGCTCTTTCTAAAGACAAATAAGAGTTTGCACTTCATACAATCACATCCTTCAAGTAGTCACTTGCAAAAATTTTTCCAATTGAGCAAGTACATTTAAAACCTTCTTGAACTAATTTAAGTGTTAAATCCAAGTTTATTCTACAGGTATAGTTTGGATATAGTGCATTACTGCAACTCAGGCCCTAAAGGCAACTCATATGACAAAACCAGTTTATACGTCATTCAAGGTTTATATTCTCAATGAAACTTAAATTGTAGATGATACATTTACTCTTTATAGCCATTTCAACTATTATAAGCTGTTGCAAAAAGCCCTGAAAAAAAACCTACTGTGCTTATCACCATAGCAACAAAATACTACACTTGAATATGATTATCGTATAGGATTTACACAAAATTGATCAGTAGTTCTCAATGGTTATGTCTTACAATTAGAACTAACAAATTTTGTCTAATATAACACTAATGTCTCAATGTCATTATTACAAAATGTAAGCAAAAACTAGGTCTAATACTGATGTCAGCAAAGAAACATATTCAAATTTGCAAACACATCAAGAGTGCAGAGGGGAAATGTTATCACCAAATAAAATTAGTATATTTAGGAGGAACCACAGGAAGAAAAGAGGATTGTTTGAAATTAGCCAAGTCATGATAAAAGAAAACCGCTTTGAAACTGCTGAGCTAAAATTGAAGATAGCTCTTCAGATTCATGCAGTTCCAAAATACAAGGTGGGAAAAGGCCTATAATAGGTTTTGCAGGTTAATTTCTATCTACTGGAGTTAGAGAAGAAAGAAACAGAAGTTTATCAGCAGGGCAGAAGAGTGCAAGCTTATTAAAACTACATTTCAAAATACTCTGTTGATTTTGAAAATCAGTTTCAGCTGATAAGAAGAAAAAAATACAAACTCAAAGCGTATTAGAAGCCCTTACTTTGAAGTATTTTTGTGATGTAGTATCTCCTAACATACCCATTATAAATTGCACAGGCTAGTACAATGCTGCTGCATCCATGAAAGACCCATAAATGTTTTCCAGAATTCACTTTTTTAATGGATCTGCCTGCACCTTAGCAGAGAATATCTTGACCTCCATCAGTCACGTTCTGGGGGGGCTGTCAAACACCACGCTATACAGACCGGCTGATATTTTGTATGTGGAGTCAGGCTCACACAGCACAACAGACAACTGGCTGCAGATTGCAGGGAATGTTTCTTGGATGAGAACAGAACACTAAACTGAGTGATGACTTGTCAAAATTTGTAAAATACAAATCATTTGCCTCAAAATATCTAAATAACAAAAAAATAAATTCTACCTCCCGTGTAATGTTACTGGGTTACACTACAGTTGATTTAAATATAGAATAAATTAAGCTACATTTAAAAATGTGTCTTTCTGTTTATTTCAAGGATTTACATCTAATACAGCATGTCAAGTAATATTTAAAATCAAAACATTATCACTATGCAGCCCGGGAGTACATATATTATTTCTAGGCTTACAACATTATTCACTAACCGTAATTTGGTACATTTATACACAGCTCTGTATCATGTAAAACTGGGCAGTTTTTCCCTACTGAAGAATTCACAACACCAAGAGCTGCATTGGCTCCTGGCAGCTCAGATATCCAAAGCCCTTTCTTTACGTCTCGACTCTTCCCAGCGGATGGGACCTGGAGCACTCAAGCCCACCACCCCAGCACCACAAGCAGCAGCCAGCTGGCACAGGCCGCATGTCTCTTCACGATACTCCATCCACTGCCTTTGACACTGAGTAGTTAACACTGATTATGTGAGTTACCGAGGACAACCAAGTGAGCATCCACTGCGATGAGGGAAACGAGCGAGCATCTCCTAGATAATACCAGATTCTCTGCAAATCTACACTGATATTTTCACAGTAAATATTCTCAGCTACAACTTTAAGAAAATCTTGACTGCCAAAGAAGATTTCATGAAAGTTGACATTAAGATCAACTGAAGGATGCAGTTTCAACCTTGGATTGGTAGATGTTCCCATCCTGCCAAATGAACATTAGCATTTCAGGTACCTGTCAAGCTCTGTCTCTGTCAGGGTATGGCACAATAAATCAAAGTGACCAAAAAGATACATTTGGTTTTTATGTATGCACACACTGTGCTTAAATAATAGCAAATTTTGGCTCAAAACATAATCTCATATTTGAAACAGGCTGCCCATACTCCCTTCTTAAAAAAAAAAAACCAAAACGAAAACCCCATAGATATTGAATCCTCAGGCCCCTATAATCTGTCTTACTGATTTTGGGAAGATTTGGAGACCAAAAAAGTAACAGCTTGAAGGATACCAAGTACGACAGATGGGGGCAGGATGATCAATTTGAGGCCACTCACAGACAAACAGGTGGTATTTGGGCATTCTATAATGGATCATTCTTCTGGGAATGCGCTTCAAAGGGATGTGAAGCTCTAAACAATCCAATCTAGAAATGAAACGATGTCTCAGGCCTCTTCCATTGTTATACTGCGCCATAATTACAGTAGGATAAACACTTCTCACTATATTCAACACTATTTATTTGCAACCTGTTATCCTCTACCAATCTGGCGTGCTTTGTTAATACTGCTTTAATTTATCTTCCGTTGCAAGATTCTTATATCTCTTGTCTCCGAGTACTACTAAAAATGATCACTTAATAAAATTTTTAAAAATTTTAATAAAATTTTAAAAAAAATAAAGTCCCAACAAAATATGAAGGATGCAATGCAAATCACCCTTACAGTTTAAATCTACTTGATAATAACAAAAGATCTGTACAGCATTTATATGCCGACTTGTAATTTTGCTGCACACACTGAAAAGCAAGAAGGAGAAATTAAAGGAGGGAAAAATAAATATCAGAAAGAATCTATAATTCAAAAATTTTAACAATTAAGTATGGGGTAATACAGATGCATTTTCCTTTAATAAAAGTCTTGTTTTCCTTTGGCTATGAAATGAACTATTCTGCAGCTGCCACCTTTATTTTAGACTAGCAACAGTCAGAACCACCTACAGTTTAAATTTGCTTTTATTGCCATAGAAACGTATGTTTTCTTTAACTAAAAAGGAAGACTCCTGGTTCATAGCCAATTGTCTACTTTCTATATTATACACTATAGGAGATATTATAATTTATTCATTTATACATCCATACATGGACTCTCTAAGTGAGCTACATCCACCTCAGCTACAATGAAAATCACATGCGTTTCATGTTATATAAGATATTTATACAAGTCATATTTAAATGAAGAGAAACAAGTGCAATCTACTCTAGTCACAAAAGGACAGAATTACTTTAAAATTATTTATGCTCTCAAATGAATCCATTTTATTAAATATTTGTATTAAAACCTTTCCATGTTCAATAAGTGATGGCAAACAGGTCAAAACACACCAGAGAAAATGGTATTTTTGTTCTCTTTATAGCCACTGACACCAAGGAGAATGGACATAAAAAGTAAAGATGTTCAGTGCTGATAAAAAACCCAAATATATTCCTGCAGTTTTAGTGCCAAAAGAAAGATCTACACTCTTTCTGCCCTAAAGCGCTGTTCTACAAGGCAAGGAAGTGCCTGGAAGTCCTCACAGCCCCAATTTGCACGGATTCGGCCATACGGACACCCCATGAATGCCACCAGGTTCCCACCGGACCCTGCCCACCACTGCAGACCACCGGGCAGAACAAGGCTATTGCGTGTTGCAAGCAGAGATACTCGTTTCGTAACCTACGATAAAAACTGCCATTTTACTGTAACAGGACAGAATAAACATGCAGCATGTTCAATTAAACATACTTAAGCAGTTACAAGCAATATAGCAACTTGAACGCTCGGCAGTTTCTTAGCAGTTCTACAAACCCCTTGCAACCGAAGAGGGGAAAAATGACAACGTACTAGGTTTGCTGACACTAAATACTGGCCTGAAGTCAACTCTATAAGCGGGGAATGGGATGCTCAGTAAGTATGGCAGAGAAAAGGAGAAATTTTTCAAGCCCTTGCAACCCTTAGTTACAGAATAATTATAAATGTAACTCACAATATTGGAGAAACTATTTCTTCATTCATAAATCACCACAGCTGCATTGTGAGATAACTTTGACCAGATAACAACAATTTCCATATGACTTTTGGTAAATATTTGAATATCTGTAGATACTGAACTATACTGGTTTTCAAAACATTATTTCTTATTCGGCAGAAATATTCAAGTATGTGCAGAATCAGAAAAAGAAGTTCAAAACCAACATTATTCATAAATGCAGTATTTCTCCCTGAATGTTCACAGAAAAAAAATCATATACAAATTGGCTACTACTAGAAACAGCGGTGTGATCCTTTCCTCATAGGAAAAAGACATTTAACAGAATAGTGGTTTCCTGGGGGGAAAAAAATGCTAAAAAATAACAAATGGCTTTTGGTGAAGAAATTGTTGGTGGTAGGGTTTTTTCTTTGTTTTGGTTTTTTTTTTTTGAGGGGAGGTGGTTTTGGTTTTTTTAGCAAAATGGAAACCTGAAAACGGGTGGAGAGGGACCAGTGTTACTGATTCTTTTAAAATTTTCTGATTTTGTTAAGTGAGCTATTCAGAGCTTTACTTGTACAGGTATTTCTAGAACATGATTGAAATATTGTTTAATATTTGTGGAAGCCACAATTTCCAAAGAGTTTATGCTAAAAATTTCAAGTTTGCAATACATTTGTTACAGCTTCACATAGAAAAATTCCAAAGCATTTTAACACTTCCAAAACAAATACGTCTAAGGAAACTGCAGTTTCCCCACAGACAAGTGACAAGCAGAAAGAAAGTCTAAATTAATTAGATAAATTATTCATTGTGAATTATTCATGCAGCATTAGTTATCTTGCACACACACACACGCTTCAACCATATAAACTCCCTCTAATCTACATGGATACCAGTAATATTTTAGACTATAAAATGGTATCATAAACTTCCTAGAAAGTACTTCACTTACAGAAACACCACATGAAAAGTGTAAGCCCACAGACACATTCATTCAGATGATAAAAGGAAAAGGTGGTGCTCACCCTTCCCACTACAGCAAGACTAGAACACTACTACACAGTTATTAAGCACCACTACAGCTTAGGGGATACCATTAAAAAAACCAACCAAAAAGGAAAGCAGAATTCTAACTTTTTGCTGACCAAAAAATTATGAATGAAACAATTCTGAACCAGTTCACCACTTGTAAAAATCATGATCAAACAGAATTAATGTTAAGAAAGTGACTGTTTCTTACCTCCTGGATAAAAGCACTAGAGGTAAATACATATTCTGGTCAAATAGTCAACGTGAAAGTACTACACTATTTTTCATTTATTTTCAAAAGGAAGAAATCCCAACAACTTGCTTTCTTAGCATAAGGAAAGCTCAGGAATATTTACGTAAGGGAGCATTCAAAATTGATAGTTTGGGAGTCACAGCAGCAACATGCTAAGCAATAAACTACATTAAAGTATTATTTCAGTTTGGTGGTTTGGTTTTTTGGTGGGGTTTTTGTTTGTTTGTTTGTTTGGGGGTTTGTTTTTTTTTTGGTTTGGTTTTTTTTAATCCATCTTCAGTCAAACAAAACACAGTCCACACATGGCATCATGCCAGTTGTGACAGACTTCACACTGGTTAACAAGATTTACTGAAATGCTCAGTGCATGAACACTTTGGAATAACTATCAGGAGGCACGCAAGGCTAGCTGCTTGTTCTGAACCAAACCCTCCAGGTTTGCTAGAAGAATAAAGTGTCTTGAAAACAGAGGAGATCAAAAAAACCCAATTCTGTTATTTTAAAAGGCAAGAGAAAAAGACGAGCATCAGACAAAAATCAGGCAGACAACACCTTGGTGAAGGTCTCCAGAAAAAATAAAGCCTGACTAGATTGCAGGAGCAGAATATGGCCTTACATAAAAGAAATAAGTGCAAACAATATTTAAAATCCTTTTTCCTCCTTAATAGTTTCTTCCTATTAACAAAGTACTTCAATTTAAAAAGGTCGTATAAACACTGTATTCACCTGACCACAGAGCCAAAGAAAAACTACTGCTGTTGAAGAATCATTAACGTCTGATGGGTGGACCAAGTTCTGCCCTTGTGCAAAGCCTGTCACCTAGGAGCCAGCAGAGGAAGAGTCAGCTCTGCACTGACGTGGTTTTTCCAACACTGCAGAGCAATATTAATTTAAAACAAAAAGACAAAAAAACCCACCAAACTTTTTAAATTGTAATGATTATGCTGAAAAGGCTAAAATGGGATCAATGGGTAAAGTTTGCTCTGCTACTTGTGTGTGGCATTTACACGTAAATATTGTTATTAAAAACCTTAAATCCATTTTAGAGTTTCCACTCATCTTCACAAGGTCAGAGAGCAAAGAAGCTGCAAGATTATCTCCAACTTTTGCCACAGAACCTGCTTTAAGAGCCAAATAATGAATCATATTACTAAGCTTTGTGAAGTATTATAATTATTCCTCAGCAGTATAAAAATAATTTTCCCCTTGTGCCCATTAACATTTTCACACAACACTGTATATTTTGTCTGAATCCCTGCTGCATGTAAACAGGCAGCACAAGTGGGAGCGTTCGGCTTAGAATTGTGTATTCAGTGCAGATGCTGGATCCAGCAGGGAAATGATGAAGAACCAGGCCTTCCACCCCACCCCCCCTTTTTTATTTTAATTAACTGAGCTCTTGAATACCATTAGCAGCTCTAGAGCACTGTAATTTTATTACTTCTTAAGAACAGTATAGATAAATAAAAAAAAAAGTAGATCCATAATTTCAGATGAGAAACAAGTACATCAGTGTAACCATGTCAGGAAAAAACAAAGGCCCAAATAGCAAATTCTGCTGCAAAGACAGTGTGTGCCCGTCTCTCGCACAAGAGTACGCAGGGAATTACAAATGGCATTTCCCATTTCTAATGCAACCGGGCTGACCATGCTCCCGGCACCTCACCTCAAACCGAACCTGCTCTCCGGCAGACTGACTCCAAGGCTCAGAAGTCTTGGTTTGGTCCATTTGGACCACAGAGGCAGGAGCCTGGAGAGCACAAGGGCAGCAACAAATCCTCGCGCTGCAGCTTGGTAGAGGTTATCGCGCCGCCGCTGCTGGCAAGGCTGGCCCACTGCCAGATGCTGCAAGCCCCCAGCTAAGTGCTGTAGCTTGCCTATTAAGCAGATGTACCCTGCCCTACTGTTCCCACCCCAGCATTAAAATCCTACAACCGCCTTTTACCAACACGGGCCTCTCTCTCTCGGGCCCACCTCACTTTGAATCATAGAATCGTTAATGTTGGAAAAGACCTCCGAGATCATTTAGTCAACCCAACACCATGACTACTAAATCAGGTCCCGAAGTGCCACATCTACACGTTTTTTGAACACCTCCAGGGATGGGGACTCCACCACCTCCCTGGGCAGCCTGTTCCAATGCTTGACCACTTCCTTGGGCTCCCTTCCCAGTGTGACAAACCGTGTGTGCTACAGACAGCATATAGCTGTCTCCCACCACTTACTTTCTCTCCCACTTCTGTAGTGAGTAAGGAACAAGTCTTATTACTGTTCAGAACAGGTTTGCCTCCCAACAATGCAAGAACCGCCTCCTTCAGGTCATCTTATTTTTTGTCTTTTTTTCCCCTTCATTTCTCCTATTTCTAGTCTTCTCTGCTTGCCTCAGTCCATTTTTCTTCTTTTTGACCAAGAATATTCCCCCAAGTTCTTCAAGTTCACTTCTGCTAGGAATCTTTAGTCCAGCTGTCCTAAAATCTCACCACATGCAACACTGTTTTTGTGGTTTTCCCCTGGACTAACTGGGAGAGAACTATTGTAAATGTATACAGTTACAAATGCTGTTTAAAGTTTATGCTATTATATAGCAGACTTTTAATAACAGGCCAAGTTATACAGCTAAACACTACATCTAGAAAATCCAAGAAATGTGTCTAGCTTACCGCTTTCTAGAACTGAACTGAGCTCCCAGAAAGCATGGATATTGGGGTCAGAAGCTAATAGCTTCTAGAAACTGATCTAGTTCGAGTTAGTTGGACTAGCTTATTTAAATACAAAAAACAAGTTGGTTTTCTGTTAAATGAAAAAGATACTTTTCTGTAAATTTGAAGCACTGTAGCTAGCCATGAAAGATAATAAACGTGAAACAGAGAAAATAACACCTGAACAACCAGTCAAAAATGCCTAATTTTGGCTGTTCGTATTAAAAAAGGAAAATAAACTATTCCAGTTAAATTTCCAGGGGTTGGGGGGGGAGGTGGAATGATTTATTTGTTTTTTAAACACGAGTTACAAATTCCTATTCCCCTGGACACAACTGAAACAAAACATGCTGTCCTTATTCACAGCCTCTCCTTCAGTCCATTTTTGCTTTAGAAGAACCACCTTCTCTCATGTAAGGATGTTAATCACTAATCTTATTCTTCCAATATTTTTTTCCACTCTGAAACATGTGTTTTCACAAAACAGATACCTGTTCCTAAACAAAGCATGGGGAGCAGCTGAACGTTCAATGATGCACTAGTATGGGAGTGGAATCCAATACTGTTTCCAGACACGAAGTCCCACAAATGACCTCAGATGAAGAGCAGCAGTTAGTACTACCTGAATGTCAGCAAATTCAGCAAATTCAGCCTCAATCAGTGAATAATGTCATTTGGCTTAAACCAAAATTGTTACACCCAAATTCATTTTTGAACTGGTAAGAGATAAAGTCTTTTTAATTTTCTTTTATTTTCCAGACTTGTAGCTTGATTTTTCTGTAGGCTTCAGAAGCTATGAACTAATATACAGCTAATCACACTGTCAATGGAAAGATAATTTTACGTCCAGAAACTTTATAGTGAATCTGAAGTGGGGAAAAGAAACAAAAGCAAACCAAACCCTCCAGCTTCACAGTGCTTCCCTATACTTAAGTTACGTATTTTCCTCCCCTTTAGGACTACCATACATAAATCTGTCTGGACTTCAGGTAAAAAAAGAGTTTGTTCCAAAACATACATCTGAAGCAGTCTATCCAAAAGAATCTGATCTTCAGACAGGCAGTTAACCACCATTTCCAGACAAAGGCTGAATTTATGTCAGCACACTGAAAACCAAGGAGAAAGATTAAGGGATTGGTTTTGGTCATAAGCCACTGAAGCCAGGCCAACTCAAAATGCCCTGCCAGGTAAACACGCTAACCAGGATTCCTAAAGCATACAGACATTCCCAAACTTACAGTTAGGCACGCAAACTGAACATATAAGCAGAGCTCTAAGACACCAGAAAAGAAATACTATTTTTAAAATATAGTAGCCATTTCTAAACAAGGCAAAAAAACAGTAATTGTTCTTTATACACTATATTTCTCAAAGGTCATATTTGGGAGAATAAGTCATCCTTTTAAAAGACTTCAAGGATAAAAGGAAAAGCAAAAATCTTCTTATCTCTCTTTATCAATTGTTTAATACAATAATTTATACTTTCAATATTCCTTGCCAAGTTTTGTAGAAGGCTTTTTCTTGTTATCTGATTGTACACTGAATTGAGTTACTATACTTTCTCAAGATCAAATGTCTCCATGTTTTATTTGCCTGCATTGCAGGAATTTTTAATTATCCAGAGGAGTGCCTTCTTATGGGTTCAACTCAAAAGAAATTCCAAAAGAGACATACACAGGAAGAATTTTTGTTCTTAAGTGAACAGACGAAGAAAAAATTCTACATGTCAAACAGTTAAAATACAAGAATCAAACAAAGACATTCCTTTTAAGTACCTCTTGCATTAGCCATGCTTCCCACAAAATGCAAAGGCAAAACTCACCTGGAACTGACCCTGGCATTTGGTATTGCCACAGGCAAGAATTTCAGGCTGACAGGACTACCAACCATATTGGATTTGGGGTTTTCTTCACCGAGTCCTTAGCCTAACTCCTTTGTTTCCTTTTGCCCTAAAGACTTCTGATTTCATGGTTACAGGTAAGGACAGCCATTTAATATCATAAAAGAGGAATTAACTTTAAATAAGGATTTGAGTGCCTGGAAGTGGAATGATTCAGAGTTCTGCACAGCCCTACCAGAGCACCACAGTATTACTGAGTTTCATTAAATAAGATTCCAGCTGATGTCCAATAATAATAAGCATGTCTATGTTTTTTTCAACACCAGGCATGTCGAGCAATAGCCTAGAATAAAAAAGGACTCCCAGAAGTAAGGGGAGAATTATGACTGAGAATTAAAACAATGCAAGCTTCTGGTATCTCCCTAGAAAGCTGCATGTCAAAATGGTTTCAGCCAAAGCCATAGCCAGGAATACTAAGAAGTTAAAATATTACTTAAGAAGAAAAGGTGCGAGAAATAGAAACATACTGGAACCAGGAAGGACTGAGGGTCCAGATCTCCTGCCCAATAATATCCTATTTTAACTGACAGTTAATTGAGTAAAGTTATGAGCTGAAACCGTTAAGGACATGATTTTACCTTTATATCAGACAACATTTATCTCCAACAGGGAAATACAAAACCAAAAAAGGAAACTGATTGACTGATCCAATAGGAAATTCAGCAAAGAAGTAAAGTGAGTTAAGCCTACAGGAGTGAAAGAGTGGCATGGATACGTTTTTCTTGGTCTCACAAAAAAAGCTACGCAACTACAAAAAATGTATTAAAATAATGAAATAATGAAAACACAAGAAAATGTCCGATCTAGAAGCAGTGCCCATTACGTAACACGGTATAGACACAGAATGGTAGGTTAAATGGTATTACAGTGTAATGATCAATTTTCTAAATCACTCAGTGAATTTCACAGAAGCAGCATGGTTCCATGCACCATTGAGCCCCAGCAGTTTTGCACGGCCAGAATTATTAAGCATAACGTGTGCAAAAAAGACATCTTCATGATTATAAGTTGATGCATATACATGCATAAGAACAGATAATAAAATGTAAAGGTCCACAGAAATAGCAGGTAAGGTCAAGAGTCTCAACCCTAATTCACAGGTTAGAGAAATACGGGATAAATAGGGCTGGGGGAGATGACACTGCTCTTCTAGGGTAATTATGATCCATGGTTACACATCCTTCATCTACACAAAAATAAATGTCTAGTCTTAATGCAAATGATGTTCATTTTGTCAAGATGTTAAGTTAGTTATATATTCACCACTACTGTTTTCACATGAAATACCATACAATTCCTGGCACATCACAGCTCAGTATTGCTACAAGAGGGGCACGAGGAAAAGCCATGCAGTTTGCAGGTGCTTTCACGCAGAAAGATAGTACAAACTGATACTCTTCTATGATTTGCTTTGGAGTGTTGTCAAACACATAAGAAATTAATGATCTATTTAAAATGTCTCTGTTGGATGCTATGATTCTTTTTTTCCAATCTGAAATGACCACTACACTGACAGCCTGTAAGACTTGCACAAAAGTTGTGCTAGTTATCTTTATTGTTGTGCACAAAGCCGCCACTGTTAAATTCACTCCAAAGTGCTTGCTCTAGAATTAGTATTACAAATCCCGCTCTCTAATTCACTTTGGAACCGAAGTTACTTCGTCTATACCTGTGTATTAAGCTGCTGTGCCAGTGCTTACCTGAATTGCTATGATATGATTGCCTGTTTTTAACTACAGAGCCTCTGCCTTAACTGTACTAAAAACTACAGTTCAGCAGCAGTGAGAGTCAGACATGTTTTGCTAGGAAGAGTCACTCCAGAACCCTTTCCTAGCAATGTCTTTAATTCTTCCCTCGGTTGCAAAGCCCTTTTGACCATTCTCTCCTCTAAGGCTTCAGAGCCTGAGTCAAGCACTGGGGAATCTGCAAGATCCACAGTGTATTTGAAGGCGAAGGCCACTTCGCACCTGTAAACTACTGCTTCCACAACTCTTGGAGAGCCCTCTTCTCTCTAACATCTTCTTCATTAGTCCTTCTGCTCTTGATTTTCCTACCACCGGTTCCCTTTTGCACTACAGCCCCACCATCTGAGAGGGGGATGACATTAAAAGGTGATGATTAGCTGGACTTGACCAAGACTCAACTTGTCTTGTAATGTTACTGCAGAATGCGATGCAATGCCTTCCTCTTCCCTTCTCAAAATGCAAGGTTACAACACCAAGTCACACTGGAAGTACAGAATAGAGCACACAAAAGCAGTATTCATGACTGCCAGAAAAAATGTCATTTGCATAACCAGTCATGGGGAAAGTGTTTGTCAAAAAGATACATCCTTTTCCCAATATCAATCTGCAAATGCTAAGATATAAGCTGCTAAGCAGTATCAGCAGCAGTGATTTGGCTGAACGTATTGGTAAGGATAAAGAAATGTGAATCTTTCACTTAACAGGTATCCCACACTGGTACAAAAGACCTCTGAAACAGAAGTTTGTTGCTGAAGGCACTTTTATTATTTTCAAGACAGAAGCTGCTTGATGACCATATGGAAAAATGAAATGAACTCCTCTGGGTTTATGACAGACATTAAAACCAAACCTTTAAGAAAGTAGCTTAAACAACACAGATGAAGTTCCCCTGTGATTCATTATTTCCGTGACAAGAATAGTTGATGAAACAGCTACAAAAGCCACTACAGTTTTTAGTGTGGGACTGAGGAATATGTTATGGTTACCTTCTGTTACTCCCTTGCAGAGAAGGAGTTAAGCACAGGCTTATTTTCACATAGAAAATGATGCCCTAAGAAAGTGGCAAAGATGCTTGTGTATGAATTAATGAAAAAGAACATCTGTTCTTTTTCAAGAAAGGGAAAGATAGGAAAGGAAAAGACACTACTACTTCAAAGTAAGCTGGGTGATTTTCCATCTACTAAGTTATCTTTCCTTGAATGCCACATACACACACTGTCAGTTTAGGGTCATTAGAACCTTTTGTAAAACTGGAATGATGTTCACAATGTCCAATAGGAATTACTACCATCTTTTGTCATTGCTATTAACTGGTGTTTTAAAACACCATTTGCCACAGGAGAAATTAATATAAGTAGTCCTACAGGAATATATAAAAAAATAAAAAAACCTACCCAAAATACACATAGCAAAATGAAATGCAAAGTCTTTGCAGGAAGCACACATTTGAGTTGTCAATCCTGAACACCTGGCAATGAAATCATGAGCAGTAAACTGCTCTTGGACTATGCATGCCAAATTCAATACTGAGTATCCAGACAACTCCTCGAGAAATTAAAGTAATTACAATTTAACACCACTTGTAAATACAATCTGTAAGTCACAGAAAGGTAACAAAAATAATGTATGCCTTGATGCTGACACACAACATGCCTTTTTGTAACAATGAAGACTTTGGGTTAAATAGGATGAAGTGCAATTGTTACCAAGTTATAATCAAAAACAAGAGTGACTGTAACTATCTAATGCTTATTTGCTAAGCATTTATAACAAGCGGGACAGCATGTATTTGTAACTACCCTCATTTTTTTAATGTCCTTTGGTGACAACTCTGAAGCTGTGGATTATCTGAGAGGAAAACACTGATCCTCTGTAACCAAGATTTCTCTTAGGAATGTGCTTGATTTAACTAAACTCCAGGAACACAGTATGTTATCGGGGAGGGGGGGCGGTAACCAAGAAACCTACACATCCCAGAAAGCCAACAACCTCGTAATTCATGTGCCAGTCAGAGTTACAAATGCACAGAGGACTGATTTAACAACAGAGCTGGAGTGAGTCCTACTGCAGTCTTTACACCACCACATTTAGTTTACAAATAGTGAAACAGCAGCATGAGGAAAGATTTGAGAGAGAGAAATAAGATCATACCCTATAGACCCAGTGACTAAAAATAAGGGACTGGATGGGTCAAACACCTGCTCCTTTTATTTCTACAAAGCATAAAACTTTAATACAAGACATTAAATGGCTCTCCACAGAATCGAACAGCCCAATACCTAATTAGGATCAAGAACCTCAGCACAGGACTCTTAAACACAAGCTGTTCTATGAATGTCCATTTCAGCTTTTTATCAAATCAGCTTCAATGAACTTAATTTCCCCCTGCCCAAATTGAAGAACTGGAAAACAGTATCCAAAGCCTCAAAAACATAATGGGAGAAAAAAAAAAATCCAGCCTTACTTCACACCAGTAATGAGTATGTTGAAAATCCCTTCATGAGTATGTAGCAAATAACTTTTTCCAGATACTTAATTATTTATTGTAAGGCTTGAAGCCAAACCCAATGAGGCAATGAAATTAGGTATTATAAGATATTGAATCTCAATTTACACAGACGTAAAATAGCTTGCATTTGTCTTTCCATAAGCTCTAAAAAGTTACAGCATTTTCCTATCAATGTTTAAAGAAGCAAGAATTAAGATGAGCCTTACTTAAGAGCCACTTGAGATTCCCACGTTAATACTTTCAGCACAAAGCAAAGGACAGAAAGTCCTTTGGACAGAAAGTCAATGGAATGATAATCTTACTTTATAAGTACATACATAAGTACATACATAAAGTTTTGAGCAACTATGGCATAAGGATACAAAAGAGTAAAAAAAAGATTTGATTTAGATGCCTTATTCTCTTGGGGGCAGACCAAAATGACTTTCAGAAGCTGCCTTTACTGAAAAGGAATCTCTATATTACATGCCCAGTTTTGTAAATCTTTCCGAAGGCTGCTTGTCTAGAATATGGTCTGCTAGGATATGGCCTCTGGATAATTCAGGCAAGTAAAACGCAGTCTGACCTTCCTAGTGTCCATTTGTCCTTTTCCACTAATGAAGGAAACCAAACTTTACTTTATTTCCGCTCTTCAAGACGTGCATTCTTAAACCAAGTAATTTTTCAAGTGCAATTCTCACATAAGCGTAGGTGGTATAAACTTAGAATCTTACGCAACTTTACGTTTTCCAGACTTAAGAAATCGGAACCTAATTTAAAACTGTAGGATCATAGAAACATCTGTTCATTTTAGAAGGTACCAGTATATGAAATACTTCAAATAGCAAAACAGACAAGAGAAAGCAAAACATCAAGTTCCCACAGCTATGACTTCAACATTTCTTCTGATTTTTATCTCCTCATTGATAGGCAGAGAGGCCAACAAGCATTTAGCATACCTGCTCCAACTTCGTTTTCTTCTTCTTCAATGTTGTTTTTGATACTGTCGTACTCCTCATCAATTGCCTGGTTGCCACGCATTTGAGACAGAATTCTCCGTGCTCTCTGAGTCTGGCCTTTCTGAATGAGCCAGCGCGGACTTTCAGGAAGAAACAGGAATCCAAGAAACTGTATAACTGCTGGAACAGCTGACAGGCCCAGCATGTACCTGGAAATAAGTAAGTAAATAAATAAATATCTAATATTTGCCTACAAACACATGCTATGAGAAGACTCAGCTACAGCTATGCAAGCTGTAATTTACAAATCAAACCCTCCCGCTCTCGCATTCTTTATCACCAGAAGTTAAGGAGACAAGAATCATATTCTGCAAGTATTTTAGCAAACAGGACTCTCGCTTTCAATTCCAAGAAATCTCAAGGACATGTTGGCTATTCTGCCACCACTCACCCTACAACCACTGGTCCCAAGGTCACCAAGTCAGACTAAATAAAAACCCTGAAACATTCCAGTGGTTTGGAAACTGATAATCCCTTCAGTGAAGGTACAAGAAAAGAATGAACAGAAAGAGAAAGCAAAGGCACAGAGAACAAATGGTTACTGCTGATGGCAAAAATGAGACCAAAATCCTGCTGTTTCACAGACATATTAAAAAAAAAAAAAAGCAAACACCAACAACAAAACCCCAAACAAACAAACCCAACCCAAAACCTGCCAATGAAAAATGATTAATTTGGTCAGTAATATGTATACAGAGACACATGTGACCAAGGAATATGCCCTCCTGTGTTAGGAGATACCTGTTTTACTTTTGAAAATTTCTGACTATAAGTGGAAACAGTGAAAATATTCTATTTCACCAGCCCAGCAATTTACACCAGATCTCTTAGAGAGTCTGCTCTTAAATCTTCAGCCACCTGCAATGTTAGGCTTTAAATCAAAACCTCATTTTACATGTCTGGGGGGTTACTATACACAGCATTAAAGCTAGTTCTCTGCTCAATGGAGAGTTACCGCTGGCTGGAGAGTTATGCTTCCAGGGATCAGCACTGACACCTGCAACAACACCCACAGATACTGTGATTCGCTCCAGCTCAAGTCGGAGGAAAAGACTACGGACAACAAGCATACCACCAACTTTCATGGGTGGTTCTGGTCTATACACTTCACATTTTTATATTCTTTCAATAAAAGACTAGGAAGGATAATAAAAATTGCAGAACAATGTATAATTTTGTTCTGCTTTTTAAATCTGACCTTTTGCCATTTGCGCTTCACTGAGATTTTTTTCACTTCCACTAAAGACTTTAAACAGTGCTGGTGTCACCTGTACATTATCACAGCTATCATGGGTTTCACATTAGTGGTTATAATCATTAAACCATCTCCAGAAACTAGCCCTCAGACTGAACACTGAAGTAGCCTGTACTCATAAACAGGTTCACACCTTGACATCAGTCAGGAGATTTGCTAATCTCCAGCTTCGCCCTTCATACCCCAGGATGCATGCTTTCACACAGACAAGTCAGCAGTCTTTATATGCTTTTATAAAGCATGCTATGAAATGAGATTGCTAATAGATTAGGAAAGAGAGCACAACCATTAAAGGAAAACTTGTTTCAGGGCAATGAACCAAATGTATTTGTCAAGTCCAAATGCATTTTGGATGAAAATGAGAATGTAAAAAGACTTTCTTAAGGGCATTTGTAGATTTAACAAAGAAAAACATGAGCAATACCACAGGGCAGAAAATTGGAGAATGGGGAAAAGAACACCCAAAAGGTAAGACAAACAGGATGGCCATCCTGGGACAATGTCCATGCAGGCCAGTCTTCCCCTCCCCATGCTAAGCCCTCAAGTTCTTCCTAAAACCAGCAAAAATTTCCAAAGGTCATCCAAGTAAATCTTGGTCTAGAAAGAAATTTGTGAGCAAGTCCCTTACTCTCTAACACTTTAAGAATGGTATAGCTCATCATTAGTTTAAAAAAAAAAAAAAAAAAAAAAAGAAGGAAAAAAAAAAATACAAAAACCAAAGCTT
>VZTL01044589.1:19147-35178 GCA_013400535.1 Scopus umbretta | reverse complement strand
TTAGTTTAAAAAAAAAAAAAAGAAAAGCAGATGGAAGAAAATAAATTCAAAACACAAAGCTTGTGGAAGGACTCTTAGCTGAGTAGTCTTCAGCCCTATCTAACATGTCACTAATTCACTAATGTTCTCATTCATTAATGCCCTCACTTCTTCTTAGGTTCTTCCCCCTCCACAAACATTTCGGTAGCTGTATACAGAATCACCTCTACACATACAACATTGAAGCTCACCAAACCATAGATTCAATATCTGCATTACAGTGGTATTTAGAAAGCCTCTTCTATTTCAAATGAAGAGTAGAACAAAACCATAGAGATTAAAACCACAATTGCTGTGTTTTGTCAAACTGCAAGCAAAAGGATCTTTTAATGCATCTAAATAAAACAGATTTAGTCCTTTACACTCATATTACCTAATTTCTGCTCCTTCAAAGCCCTTCAGGCCCTTAAATGCAGCAGAGCCTCCAGAACTAAGCAACTGGGCACCTGCAATCATCTTTGGAGGCAAAAATCAATTGACACTCCTGAAAGCTCAATCCAGCCTGTTAAGGTTACCAGCTGGGACTCTATTGGATTGTTTATCACAGGCAAGATAGAAAAGAAATGTACAGAAAGTGCTCACTCACTGAAGTCAGTTTCCAATCAACACGTTTCTGGTCTAAGTTAAGTACAAGAGCAGGAGAGAAGGAAAATGTTCAGTTACGAGCATACATCCATTGCAAGTTCAAGAGTTGTTGCAATTTGCAGATCAAGCAACTTTGATATAACAAATTTAGAGTAAAAGCAGGCAATTTTAGACATTTCATGCAGTGCGCCAGCTTTCGGAATCTAATATAGTTCTTTCCTATACAGAGTACAAGACTTTGCATCTGAAGCCAGATGTCTAGCAGACCTGAAAAAATTCAGCATGAAATTTAGTAAGTCTGCTGTAACATTTCTCCTTCTCAGACGTACTGCTGCAATACTATTAAGATGGCATTAGCAGGGTTTATAAAGCTAACCTGATGTAGGAGTCAGGTTAAATATTTGTTTTCTTTGGTTTATTTTTAATTTAATATCCAGCATTTTCAAGAACAAGCAGAGCTGAGAAGTAAAGTTCCGTACCTTTTTTTGTAGCACTCCAATACTTAGCCGTCAATCACTAAGAGCTACAATAACTTCCATAATTTTACTTCTTATATGTGATGACTCAGGAGCTAACACCTGTGATTTCTCCCCATGTGTCTGCTGGCCACTCTTTCCAGGTGACAGACCACCTGTACTCCTCCCTGCTCAGTCTTAGGTTGCAGTAAAGTAGCTGAGGACAGACAAGTACACAATGCCCAACTAACAGCTCCAGCATCACAGCTGAGAATCCTTGGATACCTCATCACTAGCATAGCCTCAGTTTCTGCCCAATGCTTCATCAACAGTTTCACTTCACTTCGTTCCACTCAATCTGGCAGAACAGTACTTGGCCTGTTCATAAAACATATCATTACTGCATTAGCAGAAATTACCCAGCACAAGCCAGCAGGCTGCAAGAAACAATTACTCCTCACTATTCAACGCACCATGCTGAATCTGGAAGACTGAGACCACCAACATGAGAGCGCACTAGAAACCAGGAATAGCAGTGGATCACTAAGACGGTCATGCAGCTGGGGTGTATGACATAAAAGGAGAGGCTGAAAGAACTGGGTCTGTGCTGCCCAGAAAAGAGATGATCAAGAGGAGATCTAATTGCATCCTTCACAATTGAAAAGGAGCACATAGAGAAGATGGAGACAAACTCTTCTCAGATGTACACTGTAAAAGGACATGAGTCCATAGTCACAAGTTGCAACAAGGAAAATTGAAATCAAAGATGAGGGAAAACAATTATTCACAGTAAGAGTGACTGAATATCTGAACAAGTTGTCTTGAGAAGTGGAAATGTCCATAGTTGGAGATTTTCAAAAGTCAGCATCTCACACAGCTCTAATCAAACACCCAACCTCCTAGTCTTACTCAATCCACAGGTTCTAGATTTTACTTTTAATTTTTTCAGTTCAGATAGGTTAAAAGGCCTGAACTATACCAGAATAGTTTATTTTTTTGTTCCAAATAAAAGAATAAGTTACACCAATGTAGAAGTTCTCAGAACAGTTGTACAGCATTTGAGTAGGTGGGGGCCTCCTTCTTATTTAAGGTATAGTGGCATAACGAAACATCAGTGTTTTACAAAAAGATGAAATCTACCTTTGACAATGATTATTGCCTTCCACCTAGTCTTCCACTTTAGCTAAATATATTTATAAATTAACATATCAAAAGATGGTAACTTGTGTGCATATAACAAACTGGAATGGTATTTTTCACTTAAATAATCATTGACATACAACTGTACTTGTCAATCCTATGTCACTGCTTGATTTGAAAACTGACACATCCTATACCACAATGTTAGCTCTTTGATCTTTTCCAAAGAAGCCTAGATGTCTGCTTTTGAGCTGCAAGAATTCAAGCTAGGGAATATCTTAGTTTACCTGAACAATTAAATGAAAAACACAGCTCCAATAAGATCAATACTTGTCAGATACTTTGTTAGCTTGCATTTTTCTTCCCATGTTTCAGCATTTACTGAAACACAGATTACAAACACATCCTGACCTCCTATGTGTCAGCCCACTAATGGGGGGGGGGGGGGGGGGGTGGGCAATTTACATCCACAAAAGCTTCCCCCAGCTGAATCCTAACCACTGAGGTGAACCGAACTCAAAAAATCTGCCTAAACAGCAAGTGCACAACACCTCTAACAGTAACAGTGACTCAGAGCTCCAGTTCTAAATACGTATTTTTACTTGTCCATTCTTCCCACCCAGTCCCATGCATTGGGAGCCATTACATTAGCAAATTATTTAGGCTAATTTAAAATAATAAAGCAACTACTGAATCATTGGCATCATGGATCAAATACTTCACTTTGTAATTTACCTAGAAATGCATTACTGCAAGCCATTAACTTTTCTCAAAATTGAGCATATTTCTTAAACTGCAGAAAGGCATTAGCAATCCTACAAAACTAAGTTTTTCTTTCAGTGAACACTGTTTCTCCATTCTCCATAAGTGGACATACAGTCTGCCAGAGAATGCAGCTGCATTATAATGAAAAGGTCATCAAAAGCTTCACATAAAAATGCAAAACACTATTTTCACTTAAGCTAAAGGAACCAATGCGTTTTCAGAGAGCACAAAGCAGAGCTAAAACTTAAAAACTAAACTTAAACTGAACCTAAATCAGCACAAAGTGACTTTTTTTTTCTTAAGGTCAAAATGCGACATCTTTTTACAAGAGGCAAAGCAAACAATTGAACAAAAAGTAAAACCCTCAAACTTCTTGAATCTTCAGACATACACAAATTAAACCATAGATTCATTACAAATAAAACATTAACTTTTTGTTTTAATGCATATTTCTTTACATACTAAAAAAAGATAAGCTTCCAAATTCTTCTGTGTATCAAGTCCCAAATCAACTGTTCCTAACTTAAACCTCAAACATCAGTGCACCTAGAAATCCCTATCTAGCTCCATTAGAAGCCAGAGAACACAGTAACATTTATTTTGCAATTTTTTGGTGGTGGGGGGAGGATCCTTCAAATTAGGATTTTCAAATAGCAAAATGATTCCAGACTGTAGCAACAGAAATCGAAGGCCCTGCAACAACATGTGTCCCTTTTCCCAAGACTGTTTCAAGAGAAAAGCACACATAATTAAGCACAAGTTTCCAGAAGTTGGAATGTATATTGTAAGTTATTCCTCCCACACGTTTCTGTTAATTATTTTTTCAAGTCAGTACTGCAAGTAAAATACTGAGCCACTGAAATTTCTCATCTCTCTCAAATGACACACCACCATAAAGAACGTAGGTATAAGGCTGCAGTCCAGAAACACTTTGCAATGTCTACAAGAAGAACATAATACCCAGAAAGTAGAGTGAAAGAGATTTGTATTACTCTATAACCGAAACTTTTAACTATAGAGTTATGCTATGATATCCTTCACTTCAATTCTGATTGGATTACTACTGCTCAGATTAAGAATATTCAAAATACACCTCTATTTTGTGCATACAGCATCATACTTCCTGGAAATTTGCCTTTTGAAAAATCAGCGTGTAATTATTCTAAATGCAAAAGGCAAGCTACTTTTGCAAACATGACAATCATTCAAGCTTGTTAATGCATATTTATTGCTCATCCATTTTAAAGTTTAGTAAAGTCAAAAAAATAAGCATACTGTGAATATTAACCCTAAGCGAATGCAGTATGGATATCATTTAGCAAGAGTTATTAGAGTTCCATTTCAGTATACAGTTTCACCACTCTGTATGTAAACTCTACTTCACCAACAAGAATTATGGTATCTGTCAACCAAATCATGACCACGCCAATTTTGCTTTTAGCAAGGAAGACTCACAAACCTCCATCCATCCTTCGCGAGGTAGCTGAAGATTCCATCAACAACGCTTGCAAAAAACTGCCCTCCGGTGATGAACAGAGTGTTAATGGTGACTAATCTGCCTCTTAAGTGCGGTGGAGCAACTTCTGCGATGTACACTGGCACAGTCATAGATGCTACACCTACAAGAATAAATTAAATTAGTTACAAAATCAAAAGAGATACTACATCCCTGTTTCATCATAAAATATTATACCATTTAAATGGAACAAGCTGGAAGAATTTCATTTCCAGGTTCCGAAAGATAAAAAGAAGGAAAATACACCTAATGAACTCTAGAAGAATACCGAGAGCAAATGGGTACAGACACTGGTTGCTAGCGGCTGTATTGAAAGTTTAAGGTTTGATGTAATGATACATGGAATAACTCCCTTCAATTCACACTGCATGTATACTAAAATTAAATAAAAAGCATCAATATAGATTTGCAACAAAGTGATGCTACGATCCTAGGAAGCATATGTAAGTCACAGTGACTAACTGAAGATGCCAAGTGTTCACAGCTCTGAGTTTAAACAGAACTTTACTATGGTTTCCACCTCCAAGAAAAAGCAAGGCCAAGCATTATTATTCTCATTACTATTATCATTATTGGGTAATTACATGATTGTTATATAAAAGAGACTCTTTCTTGACTTGATTATTTCTTGACTTGGGTTAGAAGTATTCCATATACAGTGCTAAAAACTCTACTGCCATAAGGAAGCAAGGACTGAAGCTAAAGTACAGGTGCCTTTTGTTCTGTCTTAATACTGGTAGTATTTCCTATAAATTATGTGATGGCTCTGAATGAGCCATTTGTGCAAAAGATAGAAGCGCCCATGTGGAACACACAGAGGAGCATGCACACGCACACAAAAACCATAAAAACTGGAGTTGAACAGCATATAAAGAGCAGAGCTGGGTGCAGTACATGCTTTGGTGTCCCAAATCCACAAACAAATTTGTGCTCTCCTTTAAAGGAAACAGGGATACACGTTTCCTTTAAAGACAACCAACGGCAATTTTTTTTGTAGTTAAAACTGAAAAAAAACCCTACGTTGGCAGCACACACACAAAAACACATTTCAGCTGAAGCCGCCTGAGATACAACTCAAGCAGAGTGAGCACGGCTGAGCAGCAGCAAAGACATCGCATCGTCCAGGCTGGGGCAGCTCCATCGCTTCCACACCAAAAGCACAGGCCAGTGCCGCACCCCCAGCAAGAGAGGGGGGACATCTAAAGGCATGTTGGCAGCTCCTGAAGCTACAGTTCCCTGCTCACATCATGGCAGAAAGGCTTCATCATAAAATGGCGGAGGCTTCGGCCAGCGCCCCGCTGCCTGGCTGACTCACGGAACTAAGAGTTCAAAATCACCTTTAGCAACAAGGTTAGCCTGACAGAACTGCTGGGAGCCTCCAAAAGCTCGAGTGAGGAATACAGATTGTTTAATAATAAAATGGCATGAGAAAATCTTTTGTTATGATAGGTAAATGCTCTCAGCAGCCTCTCAGCGTGATAAGCCAGTTCCTGGCAGAGCCTCCCTGGATGTGCCACCGCCTCCTCCTCCTGTTGACTGAGCAACCCACACGGAATTAAAAAAAAACACATAAAAGTGTCCAGGAAAAAAACATTAAAAAAACAAACAAATAGCATTACAAATTTATTCAACCATTTTTCAAAGCCAACCAGAATGCACCCCAGAAAAAAACCCATTCAAATAGCCCTTTGCATGTTTGATAGAGAAGCAAATTTTCAAACACAGTTCACCGTTAGATATATTTCTCTCACATCTTCCACATCAGCATTTGAACTAATTACAATTAAAGCAATGTAGATAGGGCACATACAAGGGAAAAGGCTTTATGGGAAAGCATAGGAGCTTGTCCGCTTTCTGGAAACAAAAGCCACTGAGGACCCGTGCGAGGCAGCAGCTCATGCTGGGGTGGAGAGGAAGGGTCCTACAGCTGTGGCAGCCCTGGTCTGGGGAGGCCAGCCATCCCGCTCTCCTGACCTCCCTTCTGCCTCAGGCATGCCACCTCACACGCTCATGCTCGTTTTCCCACTGGAGCATGGCCATCTTCCCACCACCGGGACTGGCCTGGCAGGACATCCAGCTCTGCAGGGCCAGGCTAAAGCCCAATGTCCCGGTCTCTGCCAGCAACGGGCAGCAGAGGCCTAGGAAAGGCTCAGCAGCAAGGCCAGCACCAAGTAATTCCCCTGCTACACCCTAAATGAGCTTCCAATAATCACCAGGTTTGGGAATTCAAAACTCAGTGGACCAGATGGTTGATATCTCTGGAGGGGTTTTTTGAGGCCATTCATTTTTTGTTCTCTGCTACTCTATCAAGAACAATCATCACTAACAAGCCGTGGTACCTCAAAGATGGAAAGGGGTAAAAAAAAAAAAAAAAAAAAAGAAAGTGAAAGAAAATGCTGCTTGCTAGTGACTGTTTTATCATTTGGCCCATAAACACCTTCCCCACCATTTGCAAGAGTAACACGGAAATGAGAGAAGATGATTGAATGCAGAGCAGCAGGAATGAAATGAGAGAGAGACCAAGCCCTCCAACAAGGAGCCAACAGGTATAAAAACAGAACAGGATCTTGCAATAAATACAGGGAAGAAAAATATGGTTGTGTTTCCACCTTTCAAGGGACATAAAGAAAAAACTGACCTCACATCTTTCTCTTGGAAGCTACTGAAAGTCAGTCCCTAGCATTCCTCCTCCCCCATGCCCTGCAAACACGGATACCATTAAAAGCTTTAGAAAAATAACATATACTCCCAAGAAGGACATCTTTGACATAGATAATCATCTAGTGAAGCTAATTTAAAAGGTAAAGATGGCAACATCTTTACGTGGATATTAGTGGAAAGAAGTTGGAAAGATGTGCACAACCAAAACCAATATATGCTCTGCAAGCAAGCTACTTTTTCCCCATTCAGCTCTTAATGAAGGCTGATTTTACACAGTATCTTGGAGAGAAATCTTGTTTAAAACATGCCAGCCAAATCTGCTTCTCGGGCAACCAAAAAGCAGAGTCACGCTGTTGACCAGACCGACAGGTATCACCAATGTCCAGTACACACTAGTCCTGGGCCACTGCTAGAACCACCATTAGCCCTGGCTAACGCAACCATTGACATTTACAGGTGAAACTAAAGCCTGCTGCTGTAACATAAGGGTAGTGTGAAGGTTGAAACATGTTTGTAAAGTGTCTTGAAGAACAGGCACCATGACAGCAGGAGGTTTACTGTTTCTGCTGCGTTGTTGCCACAAAGTAAATGACTACAGGAATTAGCAGAGGAAGGGGAAATTTGCACACACCATCAGTCCCATCACAACCTAGTCAACAATACCAGCTATTCAGCTGGTATTAATGCAATAGTTGAAATTATTTATTATCAGACCTGCAAGTTAACAGCACATGATTTCTTAGGAAAATCTAAGGAGTTAGAGTATTAGTTCAAAATCACACAGAATTGTTTAGATTGGCAGGGACATTTGGAGATCATCTAGTCCAAACCCTGTTCAAGCAGGGTCAGCTAGCATGGGTTGCCCAGGACCATGCTCAGTTAGGTCTTGACCATCTCCACAGGTGGATCATCAACCAAAACGATTCCATGATTCTCCAACTTCCATGTCAGCTTTCTCACCCAGGGACTTTTCACAATGTTGCCATCAAAAAAGGCCTTTTCGCCTTTGTATTCAGACTTACCTCCTCTACTGGGTTTCCCAAAACTTACAGGTTCAAAAGATCCAAACAAAAACCTCAGTTCAGAAGATAAATTTAATGTTATGTATTTCCAGTTATCATTTAGATATCAAAACATATGCTTTGCTACTCTGAGCCTGAAACAGAGTGCGGCATGAGGTTTCAGGAAACGGGAGAAGGCAATTAGGACAGCCTCCCCAGTTTGTCTGGCTGCCATCCAGCAAGCATTCACACACAAAAGAAATAACAAAAGTTATTTCTCAAAAATCACCAGGAATAAAAAAGGCTATTCTGAAACAGATCAAATTAAGGAAAAAATCATACCACTTTAAGGAAATAATGTTTTAGATTCCACATGTTATTTACATTACAGACTTGCTTTCAATTGCCTTAGAATGCAACATTCTCCAGATCTTCCTCCTCTAATTTCAATATAAGATACAGTAGAACATAGGAGAGTCAGTTCTTGTGAAGAGGCATAGCTGGAAGCAAGGCATTAAATGTTAATCAACTATAAAATTCTCTAAAATACGTAACCAGTCTTTGTTATGTAGTTATTTTAATAGACAGGTATTAAAGAAATTTGAAAACAAAGAACAGCTTTCCTAGCAAAATAAATATGGCTGCAATGTAATCTTCTCTTAATCTTTCATATGACAATGCTTTCATTTACACTTAGGTGACATATTCTAATATGATCTCACTGTTAAAACTACTCACACCAAATAAAAGATTTTTGCTGCAGGCAAGTATATTACTGCCTAACTAACAAGGCTGATAAGTGACAAGATGTGAGGAAAAGAAAATGAAAACAATTAACTGGAAATCTGTCAGAGAAAGTTTAAGCTCTACATTGTGCGCCACAGCTATGAAACCTGAGAAGAGAGAGCAGGCAAGCCCAATCTTGATCCACTTGAATAACCAAGGCATTAACCTTCTGCTCTCATTAAAGAATACAGTTCAGGAAAAAAAAAAAATGTAAAAGAAGGTTCCTTAAATTTAGACCACAAGATGCATCTAATTATTATACGGGAAGCATTAGATGACACAATGGACTGAAATCATTGTATTATCTGTTTTTTCACTTCTAAGATCACTTAGGAGACTAATTACTATAGCTGCTACTATAATTTGCAGACTTACCATTGGAAAGCAGAGGCAAGACAGTGCACAGCTCAATTTTAAGACAATCAATAGAAAACAGGTGTGAAAAGGCATCTTAGGATCACATTACCATCCAGAAAGGTATTTTCAGTACGAACACATAAGCATTATAATGAATTCATTAAGAAGTTCAGGAATGAAGTCAACAAACCTACTGACAGGAGAGAGAAAAAGGTCATGAAGGAGAAGTCCTATGATAATTAGGAGAATTAAAAATATATTTTAATAAATGAGATTAAGGTAGCAAAACAAAAGGACTAAAGAAGGAATCCAAGTTCTGGTTTATAAAAAGCATTTAGGAATAAATACTAGGGAGATGGAATAATTTTAAAGACTTTTTTGCTAGATCAGATGGACATAAACGTACCCTGTAAAGACCAGGACTTTCACTACAGCTCCAGTCGTGTGTCTAGCAGACACAAGGGAAGGTGCGTCATAAAAACAGATGAGCAGCAAAAGCTGGAGACAGGATATTGAATGAGATGCACTTTTACTCCCAGCATAATAAAAAAGGTCTAAGGTAATAGGGATGTACGTGTCAGGTATTTCACTGGTTGTTCTGGTTTCAGCTGGACTACATATGATAACGGAGACTGGCCTGAACTGCCATGGGACTCCAGACTGTCCAATTGGAAACTAAAACCACAATGTGAAATAATCACAAAAAAAAAAACCCAAAAAGCAAAGATATCCCTGATCCTATTTCAAAGTACAGCAACTGAGCCAGTAATCTCTATTAACAAAGAACAATTAGAGCTCATTACAGAAATTTGTATTCTTAGTAGTTCCAAATAAACAGGCAGAAACAGAACTTACTAAAATATTTCCTTTCAGGAAAATACTCACTGGAATGAGGCATTCTTCACTAACATATAAAGCGGTACTGAGATACTTAACCAAGGCAATAGTTTTGGTTTTTCACATATCTTAGAATCAACTTGTAGGAGCAAATTTGCGTTGAAATGTTAAACTTTAATGCGACCAACTTTAAAGTTCACTTCATTAAGAAGCTGCCCATCGTGGTTTGTACTACTTGTAAGGATTCCAAGAAGCTTTAGCAAGTGATTCCACAGACAGAGAATTTGTGGAGGCAACCCAATGAAGAAGCAAGTTTATGGCAAAGAGAATCAGGAATTAAATATTAATAAAGAGCTTAATAGAGGTTGTTGCTACAAGAAAGTTTGAATATGAATTAAGGTTTGGTTGTTTTGTTCTGGTTTGTTTTTTAAATTAAATAGTAAATTCCAAAGGGGGCAGGGGGAAACTTGGCAAGCTACAGCTGAATACCAGGCTAATGTTCTCTTCTAGCAACTTTGCAGGAAATCTGATAAACTTCCTACATCTTGGATATTGGACACGTAATCTAAATTTAGTGCCTTGAAACACTATTGATCCCAGAAGTACATCAGATTATACAGACAAAGAGACTTTCATCAAGTTTTTTCTTTCAGTTGTGTTCCCACAAATTATACTCTAAGGTTTTTACTTTATTACTGACAAGAACAGCATTCTTGCCAACTGATAATTTTAGAACATTGCTCATATCTGAGTAGTAATATTCAAGAGAATAAGGGCAACACACTGGTTAACTTTTTGAAAGAAGTGACAAGTTCCACAATAATTGTATATTCTTTACTGTCAATCTAAAAAAGAATCCATTTAAGTAGTTTGTGGAGAGAAGAACGCCTACCACTGACAAAATGGATACATTTTACCTGCAAAGGATATTTATTTTAAAAGACCATTAGCTTTCACAAACACACAAACAGGATCAGCCACCTCTATTCTACAGACAGCTCCACAACATATTTTAATTATATGGCTTAACCTAAACAAGAAGTAAGCCTTTTCACAGTCTTATAGTTCTTTTCTATTGCTACAGTTAACACTTCAGTTTTCAGTAATGACAGTCAACCTAAGGGTATATTAGAGTGTCTCATTAAACACGCTAATAGGAAATACTTGAGAAAGCAGCACATTTGAACACTCTTCTCATACACTAACCACTTCCCTAGCGGATAAAGCTAAAATCTTCATTGAAACAGCTTGTATTTGAGTGTGAACATCAGGGGAAAATTCAAGACCTTCCTAATATCTAGGCTTTCCACCCACTGCACGTATCTAGTAAAGGCAGCAGCAGCAGTTTATAACTAGTTACTGAAAGTTATTTCAAGGATGACTAGCAGCACACTTTCCCATTTTGATCTCTCCCCTATATCAGATTAGTAGAAGCCCATTTCTTAGCAGTGGCACAACTGTACTCAGCTACAGCAGAGCTCTGAAATACATATGGGCAGAGGGACAAACCATTAGCACTAAAACCACATTGCTTTGCAAGAACATAAATCATAAATCACAGTAACGGGCAGATTTAGGTGCATCTCTTCCAGAAAGGGGCTCCAACATCAGCAGACTTCACTGAAGTCTTTTATTTTATTTAAACACTAATTTATTAAATCAGAGAGAGCTAGTTCATCATAGCGAAAGAACCTGCACTGCTGAACATCTAATACACTAAGTAACTGCAGATCTTTATGTCCCTACCTATCCACTAGCCCAAACTAGTGACTAATACTATAATTAGCATCAAAAATCTAAGCTATGTGGCATCCAACTGTGTCCAAGGCCCAGAACAATCTGAAGAAAAATAAATGAAGCTCCTCGCTAGCTGACATTCTTTCAAATTTATAGAACAATCATATCTTAATGAGCCTAGATGAATAATTCCTTCTGTTGACCACGAGAAGGTTTTTCACTGTTGTGTGTATCAGTAAGGATCAAGAATACAAAATCCATCTTCGCCTAAAATAACCTCAAATTGTGTCCACTAGAAACAACCACAATTGTCATATTGTAAATGTAAACCCCCCCAAAAGATAGCATTAGCCTTTGTGAATTGCATTACACACAAGCGTAACTTCAAGTTTCAAACTCTCCCTTGATCAAAAGATACAGATGCAAACCCAGCACATAAAAAAATTAAGATGCCAACACAGAGTACAATTCCTATATCATGAAAATACTAAGGAAAGTACTAAGGCCTTTGACATCTCCAGGGCAGGATCTTGCAAGAAGAACATGAGGACCACACACCATAGTAGAGGGACATGAATATTCAACTAATTGAATAACCAAGAAGGAACTATTTATCACAGTACTTATTCTCCTACACTGAAATTCTGCAAGCAAGGAATCTTTTTAATTTGGAAACTGGGGAGTTATGAAATGGGAAAAAGTGAGCCATGACACTTGAGGCAAGATAGACAAGAATCTAATAAAATAAAACCTAGTTTACTCAGTTTATTAAAAGAAAACTTAGTTTAGCAGAAACTTGAAAATACAAAAAAAATTGCAGGAATCTTTAATAACACACACAGCATAAATACAAAAAATATTACCCACAGCCAGAAAACTGCAGGCATTCAGTTCTACCAAATAATATCCCAACACAGAGGGGGCTACAAAACATGCCACAGTCTGTGGATACCAAAAGAGTAAATAGGAGAGCTATAGGGAGAAAAAATACTTCTCTGGGAAAATTGTCACGCAGTAGGAACAGAAAGAGAATTTTACAGGAAAGCAAACGGAACTGAGAAAGTTTTTAAGGTCAGATGAAAGTAACTATTTATAAGTGATAGAACCACTTTAACTGTAGGGTCCTACTCAACCTCAGCCTCAACTTTAGTACTATACACAGAACAGCTCATTTGAGCAAGAGAATTTTTAAAATAAATCATTTTTTCTACCCAAAGTTATTTTAAGATTATTCAAAGTTACAGTAATCCAAAAACATGTAAAGAAAAAAATGTATTCTGAGTGGCAAAGTCAGAAGGAAAGAGTGGGAAGTAATTAACCAGAGACAAAAAAAAAAAAAAAAAAAAAAAAATAAAACAAAAAATCAAAAAAATTTGAAAAAAAAAAAATCAAGCTAAACATCCAGAAAATTTGAAGCAAAGACCTTCCTAACTGTCCAAAGCATAAGAGCATGCCTAGCCCTACTGATGCCAGATCACAGTTTACACTTCCCAGCAATCCAGAATTAATGACCCATATTCAGCTTTTCTTTATGGCCAGCATATTCCTTTTAATCCAGGTTGTGAAACACCCGGTCAGACTCTCCCCACTCAGCTGCCCTAGTTCCTGGGTATCCTACGGACCTCCTTCTCACTCCATGCCATAATGGGAACCCATGCTTGTAGTTCATGGGTGTAGATCCCATCCCAGAAAGCTGGCATGTTTAAAACAATTTCCTCCCCACATGCTGCCCAAATCTATCCACAGATCTAGCTTTAAGATTTACGCTGTTTCAGATTACTTCAAAACATTAATCAGAATGGTTCCTAAAAGAAATCCATCATAAAAATGTAACAACTGAACTGGTAATTAATCGAGCTAGCTCATCAGTGACAGTTGCTTCAAAATATATGTTATTGGTTGCTAACCTACACCTACATTTCCAATAAGCAGAAGAGTTTAAAAGTCTTTTGTTGTGTCACCTACATAGCTATCATTTTGTATTTAGGAACTTTCAACATTGAAATGGATTTCTTCCTTTTTCTAAAGTGATCCAGACAGGAACAGATGAATTATTTCTGGAACAGCATTTTTAGGAAAGCCTAAATAAGAAAAACTCTCTCAAAAAGCATATGTGTGTGCACACATGCATGCAGGGGAGGGGGAATTTACCACATCAAATTCGCAATGGCTCCCTTGACTTGAAGGGCACCAGGAATTGTGAACAAGTTGTCCTGGTTTTAGCTTAATTCAGAGTTCATTTTCTTCCTAGTAGCTGCTATAGTGCTGCGTTTTGGACTTAGTGTGAGAACAATGCTGATAACACGCTGATGTTTTAGTTGTTGCTCAGTAGTGTTTAGTCTAGTCAAGGACTTTTCAGCTCCCCATGCTCTGCCGCATGCACAAGAAGCTGGGAGGGGGCACAGCCAGGACAGCTGACCCCAGCTGGCCACAGGGCTATTCCATACCATATGGCGTCAGGCTCAGTATAGAAACTGGGGGAGCTGGCCGGGGGGCAGCGATCGCTGCTCGGGGACGGGCTGGGCATCGGTCGGCGGGTGGTGAGCAATTGCATTGGGCATCACTTGTTCTGTATTTTCCTTTATTATTATTACTTCCCTTTTTTCTCTGCTGTCCTATTAAACTGCCCTTATCTCAGCTCACGGGTTTTAGGGGTTTTTTTTTCGGTTCTCTCCCCCATCCCACCAGGGCAGGGGGAGGGTGAGCGAGCGGCTGTGTGGTGCTTGGTTGCCGACTGGGGTTAAACCACAACACAAGTGCATTTCTGAATCACTACGACAAGATTAACAATCAGCCCTAAAAGTGACTAAAAGCTACCAAAAGCAACTTGTAAAAAGTCCTAATTTGTTTTGTTTCTGAATTCATCTTGATCAAGCACTATTTGCAAAGATTCTGTGAACTTACAAGCTGCAGATCTTTTGTTGTGAAAGAGTGAAACAACATAGGTTTTTATACTACTCAATGCAAACCTTTTTTTACCATATTGCAAAAGCTTCTTACTTCAGAAAATAAGAGCATTTTATTTTTCTTTTACTTGAAAATTATGAATACATAGTAGTTTTCTTTCTGACAGCTTGAATAAACACATAAGACAAGCATTACTTAATCTACTTCAAAAGTGAGGCTTTTAGTTCAAATAAGTAGTAACTGATAGCAGCAGTGTTTTGCTGTAGACATTCTTTGGCACATGCAGACTATGCACTATGCACATTGCTTGTTTACACCTAGGAAAAACAGGCAGATGAACTTGGCCAAGCCCCGAGGCAGTCACGGCAAAGGTAAGGAGTTGCGTCCCCAGCCAGTGGCTCCTCTCCTTCCAGCAAGGCAGCAGATCAGGATGCGTATCTGCATCTCAGCTACTCCGTTTCCCATTTGAGACTTTTGATCTGGTGGCTGATGTGGACTTGCACTAAGACACAAAATCACAAGAAGCACTAACTGAGCGGCTGAGGAGTGGCCATCCAGCTCTTTCTGCTGACTCAGCCGAGCAAACAGCATTTTCCAGCAGGGAAGTATGGTTTTATAATGAGCCAGAAAGATTTGGCAGGACTCATCTGCTTAACCATTCATATATGCTAGAAAGCCAGCATTAGGAACACTGTGCAAACTTTACATGGTTAAAAAAAAAATAATAAAAAAAAATCCCAGAACTGCTCTTGAACGCTTCAAGGATTAGCAAAGATTTTCTGTGCAGAGCAATTTTATTTTCAGAGGACACGGGTAATGATTTGAAAGCTACACATAAAATGAATACTCCTTTCCAACTCTGCACTTTTGTTTATAAACCTTTATTTTCTTTCCTAGTTCTACCACACTGATGCTTTACCCAACCTAAAATAATTCTAAGAGAAATGATATCTAAAGAAACATGAACAAGCTTTAGAATCTGAACTACAGCTCAGCTAAAAGCATGCCTTCAACTTACACCTGAAAGGCCTGTTCAACTAAGAAGTAACTCATTTTTAGCAGTGCCTCTTTCTAAAAGTGCAATTATTAAAACAGTTAAACCAGTTAACTTTTCTGTAATCTGCTTTAGGTTTCACAGAGTTAACCAAAAGTCCAGCAACTGACTGCAAACATGCAGCCTGAGATGAAGACAAGCAGAAGAATGCATTTTTCTTACCTACCACTTGCCATTAATTAAAAAAAAAA
>VZTL01044589.1:726-19124 GCA_013400535.1 Scopus umbretta | reverse complement strand
AAAAAAAAAAAAAAAAACCACTAATCTAGAAAGACTAATCTCATTGCAAACTTAGTATTTCAGACAAAAGCTATGGAGTAACATTGAATGTGTTCATTCTCTGTTCTGGAAAGCAATTCATAAAAATACTGTCTGTCTAGTTTACCTTCCTGGTAATCTCGTGCTTGCAGTGGGTAAATACATTGCAACCATCAATGCAGAAAACTATATTTTGATATGAATTACTACATTCAGTTACCCATTTGTGCAAGAAACAGCATGATTTGTAGGAAAACAAGTACCAGTTATATGGTTTTATAACTATTGCTCTAAAAAATAAACAAAAGCCCTGTAAGCCTTTTACAGCCTAAGGCCTGATATTAAAAACTAAGTTTCAATTATATCATTGTAATGCAAGTAGCACTCATGACAGTAATGTAAGTATAACTCTCATTATAATGAATACAAGCCACAGTGACTGCTCAGTTTCCTTCTATACTAGAGGTTTCATACACAAACAAGATTGTGTCTACAAACACAAATGATCCATGTAGAGATAATAAAACACATTTTTTTGACCATATGGGAAAATAAATGGTGTCTGTATTTGTAGTATTGGAGGTTGGGGGGTATGGAAATTAGCATAGTACTTCTTCCTCAAGATACCTTCCATGGCATGCACGTTTTGCATGCTAGGAAGACTAAGGGTGTTCCCAGCGCACACGGATTAAGCCAACAACTTGAGTCTACAGTCCAAGTGCTGCACATTGCTTTGCTTTACGAGAAGCAGCTCAGCTTAAACATCTAGCTTCCATGCAACTTCTGCCCAGGGTCTGGAGTTTCCCTGCTACCATTTCAATAACAGTTGCTTGGTGCCAGTAAAATGCAACTGTAATAGGAAAACATCCTATGGAGGAATCCCAGATAAGGACCTCTCAAGTAAAGTGGTTAAGTGTCAGAAAGGGTTTTGACTATTAGGACAAGGATCTTGCACTAGACTATCCTTAGCAGAGGGACAAACCAGTGCTGGTTCTTCAGGCCACATAGGTTTACTCCTAGAAATGACTTGCGACAGTCTAGATCAGCAGTCACAACTGCAGGACTCACGGTGTAATACTCAAAGCTGCCAAGGGATACAAGGTTATTTTAACCTATTTTGGCACATATTTACTTCCATCAGTTGCTTAGACTGACAAAAAAGAGATGTTGCAAGTGAAGAATGAGGCTGCTGCATTTGGGAGGGGGAACCCAAACAAGACAGTACCTGTCAAGTGGTAAAGGGAAAAAAGAAACAGATCAACCACTCCATTACCAACGTCTAAGGGACAAAAGGCTGAGGAAAGTCTTAGCTAACCTGGAGCGGGTGGGTGCTGCACATGGGAAGAAACTACTGCTAAATTTTATCAGGGAAACAGACTGCCAAAGAGCTTCCTAAAAACAAAGCGGCAAGTCTCAAGGCCTCAGGGAAGAGACTGGTAGAGGACAGAAGATCCCAGGAGAACCTGGGAGATGCTGCTCTCGTGGCTTTCAGCTTTTGACAACTTGCAGTCCTCTAGACGCGTTGTAATGGACAGCCATCTTCCAAACAACAGATGTAATTCTGCTAACAGGGTTGCTTTACTCCAATTTTTACTTTGCAGACCTCCTCGTTAATAACAGCGCTCAGAGCAAACGGATGTGAGGAGACCGCAGGAGCCCAGCTCCCGAGGTCCCCCGCAGAGCCGCTCTCTCCTGCCCTGTTCTCATTCCCTGGGTCTGTTAGCAGGGGAGGACTCAGAAAGAGCCTGAGACCAGGTCAGCCTGCAGCGAAAGCTGGGCAAACATTGCGACCTTCTCAGTAAGGCTCATGAATTGGTACAAGACCCTGGTAACTCTAGACAACCTAAAAATTAAAAGGAAATACAGATGGGTATCTAAAATGCCCTTCTGTAACTCAGAGCACTGCGCTGATTCTCTCATCCAGCAGTCTGCTGTGTTGCCCCTATCCAGTAAAAGAATAGTGAAAACAAGAAATTTTAAGAATTAGCATTTAAAATGGCACATCTGACAGTCCCATTCTAATTAACATAGAGGCAGCAAAAATCCTTGTTAAGATAAGATCTGCTTTTCCTGTGACTTGCACTGCACAAGTTGCAATAAATCACTAAGTCATAAGGTGACTAACAGGGCAATGAAATATTCCATTGCATCAGTTTGCTGTCCCTCAGCCTCCAAGTGCCCCAGCTTTTTTGTACTCTGAGGCACAGCTACTACAGACAGCCTCCTGCTAATTTAATAAAAAACTCCTTCGTATCTATTCCCACTAAAAAGCAGATTCCATCCTTAAAACTGAAATGTCTACAGTTAAAAATGAAGCCACATTCCCTTTCGAAGTGGCAAGACATTCTCATGTCGGGTTCAAATTTAAGTGAAAAGATTCAGGCATGAAGTATCACCAAGAAGAACAACTAAATCCAGGATCTTGCTGAAATACAAACCTTGTAAGTTCTGCACTTACAGCATTACTCTACTTTAACAGGGAAAATTTATAAATAAATGTTAATATTTGAGGACAACTGAAAATCCTAATACCAGAGAGGGGAGGGAGCTCCGAATCCTCACAGCACTCCTTCCAAAGAAACCCTATGAAGTAATTACTGTCTCCCATCTTGTTTTTCCCTATAATCTGGTCACATTTCACCTGATCTTTTAATTAAGTTTTCATAAAGCAAGATCTAATTGAAACATCAATTACAGTAAAATCTAGCTACATATAATTTAATTTTCACTCAAAAGTAAAAAGAATTTTTATTTACATTTTAAAAACATCTCTGGTCTACATCCTCTTCCCTATTCCCAAAACAAAAGGTAGGGACTGCTGACAATACTGCAGGAGGGCAGCATCAGGAGGCAGAATTAATTACCCACTGGAGAAGAATGATTAAACTGAGCACTAATAGAGTAACTGTCAGTAGGAAAGAAACCAGGTGTGATAGCTTCTAATAAAGCACTAGGAACCGGCAATGAAGCACAAAACAGCTCAAGGCGACCGGATCTCTGAATTACTCACTAACCACTCCTATCTGCCCAATTATTACCAGTTATACTTGTATACAGTAAGAAAATAATAAAACCACAGTATCTTCCCTTTACAACCCACTGCAAAGTATACATGTTGATGACAGGTTTATATGTAGATGAGGTTGGGAAGAAGCCTCTACTCTACTCTTCCTGCCACCAAAGACAACCTCCTTAATAGCTGAAGCCCCCTCCTTAATACTTGTGACCTACCGCAGTAATACAACAGCTAGAAAAACTTCCCACAGACTATGCTTCCAATGCAGCATGTGCTTTCAGCAATTCGAATATCTATCGCTTGCCATCTTCAGACACAGCACGATCCACCTTTCAACCATCGAGTTCACATCCACATTCATCTGCGCAATCTGGGTTTACATTGCCCTCCTTTCTTAGTTTAAAGGACTTTTTAGTTGCCAAGACCTACAGACCCTTTGCACAGTGTTTCAATACACCATACCAGAAAACTCAAGCTTAGGTGCAAGTTACCAGAAGCATTTAGTAGCAAAGTCCTTTAACGACTCTTGTGCCAGCTACTCATAAGGAACAGAAAAGGCTCATGGGAGTAATGGAAGAATAAGCACAGTTAGTGATACAGCATGTCAGATTACATTCTGGAAGCAAAGTCTACATTACTCCACTGAGAGACATCTTAAAAATGCTTTCTAGAGTCGGGTTAATTTTTGGCAATATTATTTTTCTGTGTAATGACAAGTATGTGGTAATTTGTATATATGTATCTATTAACGCATGGTTTGCGCTTCTAGTCGAGTAGAATTACCGACAGTTAGAAAGCCAAGTGGGAATTACGTAACAGCCATTAATTGTAACAGATAATTTGCTGGCATTTCAGTAAGGTTTGAACATCAGGCTTTCCTGAGCCCAGGCTGCTCTGACTAGTACCGCCAACAGTACTGCCTGTCTAAAGGCCAAACACACAGCAACGAGGGAAAGAGAAGAGATCTGACTGTAGAGAAAGTTATCAGAGAAACTGAAAATCACACTGTGAAGTCCATTCACAGAAACTGTAGTGTTGAACACGTTATGACTAACAGAACTAAAGAGTATTATTTGTTTTCAGTAAGTCCAAGAATGCCTTTCAAAAATGCAAGCAAACATCAGCCCTACCTTTCAGAAGGAAAAATGAAGGCATAAAGTCACTTTCAGATCAGGTGGCCAGGAAGTGACGAATCCAAGAATTACAGATTGGTCTTATGCTTACTTAGCAAAAGACAGTGCATCAGACACTTGGGGTCTCACAATGTGCAAGTCAGGCCTTTCAACAGTACAACAGACATTTTCTTGTTGCAGTATTTAAAGTTAGAAAGCCTTCTGAGCAGCAAAGTAAAACCACAGGCATGTATTTAACATATTTTATCATGAAGCTTATAATTCAGTCTTGAGACCATAAAACTGCATGACACAAAAAATTGCATGTTACAGCAAGATGAGTTTAAGGCTACGTGTCTCTAGCTCTTTGTATCAGCATGAAATAATATTTCTTTCTTGCAATAGTGTCATTGCTACTATTGCTCCTGCAGCACACAAGCGAACTGTATGGGTTCCAGCTCCTAGGACAGGTAACCCAAGCTGGTATTTGCATTGGCAAAATTTACTGTGCCTTAGAAAACAGATGGCTACAGATCCTGTAACAGGATGAATTTGCAGAGTACAGAACACATAGACCAGTTGTGAAAGTGAAATGCAGCAGACCCGACGCTTCTCGGTCTATTATTGCTTCAGGGATGTATGTATTTTAGTGGCTGATAATGCATGACAAAGAGAAATCTAAATCAAAGAACACGCAGAGCAACTGTGAAAAGGAGACACAGTAGACCAAACACTTCTCAAGCTACTAATACTTCAGGGATACATGTATTTTAGTGCTGATAATGCACAACAAATAGAAATCCAAACAAAGAGAGCCATACATTGCTTCTGGATGATTCAGCTATATTAGGAACATATTTGTACAAGACTGAGAAGTGTGCATATAGGCGTTTTTATGTTTTACTACAACTAACTGAATCATCTGCTTGAAGCAAGAAAGAGCATTGCTGTAAGCAAAATATCATAGAAGATGAATATAAGCATTTACGAAGAAATATGATGTGTCACCTTCAAATATCAGCTGCAAAGTCTTATGAACTTCTCTAACCAATCTGCCTAAAGCTGGTTTTTTTTTTCAGTTGTAGCTCAGTATGACAACCATATCTACTTCGCAGACTTAATTTTAGATGAACCTACAATTACCTGATGAACAGATTCGTATCTCCTGCAAAGGACTGCACTAATTTTTAGTTTATCAAGATCACGAGGTAAAGAAATTAATGTTGCTGTAATGTCAGTGAAATCACACCAGCTTAAAACTGGTGAGAGTGTCAAGTCAGGCCTCTTGAATTTCCCTCTCTTGCTCATTGCCACAGCACAGATTACAACTAGTTACCCTGTGCGGGTGTTAGACCATACAAGTCCACATTATCTAAGTCAAGAAACATACATCCCTACTGGATAAAAATTTAATGAAGGAAGAATTGAGCCAAGAACTACATATTCCCACTCGATAAAAACATTTAAAGAAGCAGAAAGAACGGCTCCATACCCCAAAGCCGTTCTTCGGACCTTCTCCTGTCCTCCAGAGCACAACTGTGGAATCCATTCCAACACACTAATCCTGAAAATCTGCACAATTGGTGTATGATGGCCTCTCACATAGCCACCTTCAATTACATTTTTTCTCACCACAAAAATATAAACAACTCCTAATTAAAATATCCATCAATATAATTTTATTTCATTACTCAATTCTTCCTGCATGTGCACACACAGAGTCCTCCAGATGTCTGGATCCCTACTTCCCAACATGACTGTCTAGGAGGCCTGGATCAGACATTCCTTCTCACCAATGTGGGCCAGGAACGACAAGCGTGGCAGATGAGTTATCGAGGTTCGAACAGTGCTTCTCTAGCATTCACACTTCCAGTTCCCCCTTCTTTGCACCAGGGCAAGGAGTGTGGCTTCCCTATATCCCAGTCCAAATGAAGCTCCATCATAGGGGAAATTTGGGGATAAGAAGCCATTGCAGCTAGACAAATTGAAAAACGGAATAGTTTGACTGTAACAAAGCAGTCCATAAGAAGTCCCTATCACACCTAGCATGCACAGTTTCACTTCATGTAGCCTGGAAAGAGCCTCTAGGAAGAAAAGCAGAATTAATACAAGAGCTTTGGGCAGCAGGCTAACAGGCAGGCCAGGCTTGCCCTTATCCAACCAGCACACAGCCATAGGGATTTATGCCACAGCAACCCATCTACAACAGTCACACAAATCCGTACCCATGGATGAAAGACACATGGGAGTATATGACCATGAGCAGAGGCTCTATTAAGCCAGCCAGAAACAGGTTAAGATTCTAGGTAAGGAAAACCAGAAAATATCCACACAGTCCCTTAGAAGTTTCACCATTACAGGGTGAATTACTGAGAATTAACTTCTGCATAGACTAAACAGGAGTATTCTAAACAGGTGGCTCAGATCTTGCTAAAGATACAATCGGTATTACAGAGGAGATGGGCCTGCTGGTCTTGAGCTATGAGGAAAAACCTTCTCTACAGTGGTGCGTTTATATGCTCAGAACGCCCTTTCCTTCTGTGCAAGGGAGCACTCCACATCTAAGAGGATAATGATCAATCGCCGGGATAGTACTTGGGTGTCAGGCAAAGCAATTAACTTTGAATCAGAGAGAGGCCCCGCAGACTGACACAACAGACAGCTGTTGACTCCAGGGAAGGAAGATTCAGAAATAGGTGGGGATAGGCAGAATCAGAGTCAAAACACAAGCTGCATCTTTTCTTACTTTAAAGTCACCATCGGCAGACACAAAACAAAGCAAAAACAACACAACAACAGAGCTTGACCTAAAAATTATGCCTTCAAACTACAGCTTTTCCAGAAGCACACACACTGTTGAACGTGATCATATTTTGTTCACCCTTGCTAGTAAAACTGCAGACTGGGATGAGGAGAGGAGGGAAGCCCTAAACCGGCAGGACAGTCAGATGCACAGGGGTAATCACATAGAGCATACAGGTGTAGTCAACTATTGTGCCCTGCCCCAAAGTTAGATTTCAAGATAAATAGTACCTTCTCATCTGAGCTTTCAAAGAATTTAGTAAAGTGCATTCCCACTCACTATAAGAGAAGTTGACATTATTTGTGTAACGCTCTACTCAACATCTGCCCAGATTTCTGCTATATGCACCAATGACTTTTTCCAGGAACATGCCAGTCAATCATTACAAGAAAAAGGATCTCCATTCTGTGCCTCATTTCTCCTCCTATCCAAGAACTACACACAGCACAAAACCAGACCCCAGTATTCAGCTCAAAATATTACCACAGTGATTGAAATACTGGGCTAAAACACCATGAATGCCTATGTACAACATTTAGTCTTTTCCACCCCTTTCTTCAAGGTCCTGAAGTTGGCCAGGTGGCTCTGGCTTTCCATTCATACCAAGCTGTTCCAATGCGAATTGGACTGGTGAGGTCAGCAGTGCCTATGATTAATGCAGGAGCAGGGAGTCTACCAGGCAAAAGACTTAACTGCTGAACTCCATAGTGAATAAAACCAGACTTACGTTTTCCCCTCAGGCAGATTCCCCATTCCTGTGCTCACATAGCTACTACTGACCTCAACAGTCCAATAATCAAGGACCTGTGAACAAACAAAGAAGGTCACTCATATGCAAACATTTGCTGAAGTGCATGCTTAAAAAGTACACACAGCCTTGGTCTTAGCCAGTACTTCCTCCATGCCCACTGTGCTCTAGTTCATCTATTACCACACTGCCTTTTGCAGATGTTAAGACTCTCCCCAGGATCTATCATAGCTCCAACCAACAAACCTAAAAAAATTAGCCAACCAAATCAAGAGGACAAGTACTTAGTGGCAAGTCCCTTCAATTTTATCTCCTTAATTTCACACATTAAACAGAACTTCCTAGGTGGGCAGCTACAAACAGAAAATTAAGTTAGGCAGAGTAAATCCTAATACAGCTAGGAATAACAAATATAGCACATCAATGTGAACCTTAATCAGACAAAAAATACCGTAAGAAGCAGTGTTTCTCTCCTACTATCACACATTGGGCACACAGACGCCAAAGGAGTCCTAGTTCTGACTTGAGGCATCTGACTTTGGGATCCTGATACACTGTCCTCCATCAATTACACTAGCACTTAGGCTCCCAACTCTTCCCTGTTCCCAACTGCACTCCAGTTATATGTTCAAAGAGGCAGCAAAAACGTTCCCTGCCTCCAACACCTCAGGTAGATTCCATGCTGTAGTTACCTTTCTAGATTTCTGAAGTTGCTTCAGCCTCATTGTCATAGCTTTCGTCAATATATTTAGCTATCTACCACTTTTCCTATAAAAAGCTCAGGAATAAGTAATCTATTACGTATATTTATTAGCTGCAATACACAGCTTTTGCTTCCACCTTTCTCTGAGCACCTTTAAGATAGTAGCTTTTTTTTTTCTTTTGTTCTTCCATAATTCCCTGATAATTTTTGCTGTTGAATGGTGGAATGTGAAGCCTGTGCTACAGCTGCCGGTTCAGCAGCACAAAAGAAAACTGCAACATGCTCAGAAGGTAGTCATCTTCAGCATCAGGATCATCTAACTCTTCCTTAAAGAAATTACTGAATCCTGACTGCCTATCCATTTCTGAACGTGCAGTTGAAGAAACAGTAAATCAGCAACTGTATTTTTCCAGGTTAAGTGCTGCCCATTCCTCCAGGATTAGAGCTGTAAAAAAGTAATGGGCCACACTGTTTGAATCTTTCATAATATTGGTTAAAAAACCCACAGAATCACAGATAACTACCAAGTATTGTAGTACTATTATATACTTTGGACAAGAATCAATAGTAATTTGAGGGAGTAAAAACAGAAGCACGGGAACAAGAGCTCCCCGGTTCTACAAGCTGGTCTGGTCTTGCTTTGGAGGCTGAACTGCATCGCAGGGTATGGGCTAGGGACTATATGGGCTATAGGCACTGCGCTAGGGACAAGGAGGAACACCTGTAGCTCTGCTCCCCTCTCACCCTTGGAACCAGAACAGGTGCCACAGCAGGACCTGGCTGAACTGCAGAAAGCAGTTCAGAGCAGGGCACAAATCAAGATCACTACTATTGTTTTCAAATACTACCAATACCTGACCTTTTCTTTTTTCTATATGATTACAATAAATGTGATTGAGTGATTGACAGCTTATGAATGATGGCACTGCTTTTACGGTAATGTATCAGCCCTAACAAGTTATTTGACAACACTTACTTAAGGTCACCTTCACATTTTTATGACTGTGTCAGCATGAAGAAAAGATGATAGTCAGACAAGAACAACCCACAGGTTGGGGAGAAAAAAAAAATCCTACATCCACCTGTTCATTAGGGGTGCAATCAGTTGAAGATGGATTTAAATTTCAAATTGTTGGTGTCTTCAAGTAGGCCTAAGTTCAAAGGTCTTATCTGGTGAACCAAGAGTAGGAGTGCTAAAACTACAAAAATATACCTGGAAAACTATCAGAAGTTACTAAGCAAGGTAGATTGTTCAAGGCTTTGTAGGGTTTCTATGCCGTTCTGGCACAGAACAAGTAATTGAGAGATGGAACAGGAGACAATTTCTTATGAGCAATCAGAAATTAAAGACCTTCTTCCATCAGCATGTGCCAGAGATGTTTCTTTCAGAGCAGCACTCACTGGAATACATTTCCAATTCACAAGACCACATGCCCCAAAGCATGGACAATACAACATGCGTAACACCAGGAAGGCTCTTCTGCTCTCTCCAACTTGGAACACATTCCCCTGGGTTTCCAGAATACAACAGGAATGTAGAAGAGCTGTGAATAAACACAAAGACATCCCTAATACTTCCTTCCAGCTGCTGGAAAATAATCTTCTTTTCTCCAAAGTGATGATGTCCATAGGCACATTAAAACCACAATTATTGGTTTTGCTTCCCCGAAAGCTTGCAAGAGAAACAACAGTGGAGAAAACCATGCACATGAGGCTCCTGACCAAAAGGAAACAGAAGGGATGTTACTCCTTGTTTCTGTCCAAGATGGAAAAGGTTAGCTGGCAGAGACTCCCACCTCTGGGAGAAGGCTGGAAAACTCTTGCCTGACGGCACCCACTTATGTCATAGGTTTCTAAAGCTATTTAATTTTATCTAGACTATGAAAATATGAGTGATTGCCAGGTGAATCTAATTTTGGATACATGTTTTTGTTTACACAGCAGGTCCTCCACTATTTCTGGCATCTTCTGGTTTTGCATCTATCATCTGGAGATCGACAATCACTTCATTACTGCCTCAGAGACAACTGAGCACACAGCTGTATGCACTTGGCTGGCTGTTGACTAGATTAGAGAGCTCCTCAATGCTACCAGTTGGTATGAGACTTGTAAAAACACAGACCTTCCCAAATACAGTGTTGAAAAGAGACCAGAAAGTTCTAGATTTGAGGCCTGAAGCAATTGCCTCCCATGGAAACCCCACTTCTCCCTTATAATCGTTCAGCCTTGCAGAGTGCCTGTCAGCCCGTGTGCTAAAAGCATCAGGTATTGCCGGGATTTTCCACATTGCCTGGAAATTTTTTTTACCTTGAAATTGCCTCATCACTCAGGAGCAGTAGTAGTACACACTTGTTGATGTAAAATGCTGAGTAGCAAAGGACGAGCCCCAAGGTCAGTGCCAGGTGCTCCTGGAAAACATCAGCTCTAATGAGAGCCAGGAAGCGTTTCATACTAGGCACGAAGGGAAAACCTCCTCCAGAGAGCTGCTCCATTGCTGAATTACATCAGAAAAATCAGGGAGGGGGGAAGAAAGTTCAAGTAGAGAAGCTGGGGTGACAGCTCCTGAATATACACAACCGGAAGACCCATCTGTAGGGGAGAGGGGAGAAGACCCCTGAGGGACAACTAAAGGACAAGCCCAAGGTAAAAAGTTGCATGTATTGATAAGCATACACTTTTTTTTTAAATCCACACAACTGCTTTAGTGTCTGAGCCCACTAACACAACAGCCACACAAAGAAATGGCTGACCTCTGGGGAAAATCAACCCAGAAGCAATCCCTAGGGCATGCGTGGGACTTCAAACAAGGATTCGCTGCTTGAAGAGGAAGAACATGAGAATGAAATCTGTCCCCAATTGCAGAAGAGGCAGACACCCTTGCTATTTAGCCAAGTAAGAGACCAAACCAAGGGGGAGGTTGGAACACATTTGCTAACACAATGGCTGAAAGCATGCCATAGCCTATCCACAGCCAGCTAGACACATGGGGCACTCCGAGGTCACGGTGTGATGTTTGACCCATGCAGGCAGCACGACTGTAAGGGACTCACGAAGGAAGAAGGGACAGACTCCCCAAGCTAAGAAACCAAACTTCAGTGACTGGGTACATAAATAGTCAAAATGAGAAACCACCTACAAAAAATTCACCTTCAGAACAGGCATTTGCTTGGAATAAATCCTTAATAAAACCACGTCTAAAACCCACAACAAATCAGAGGAATATCGGAAATAGAAAGAACAGGAAAGTGTTTTTTAAAGCTTCATGTCTTCAATTATCATAAGCAAAATACATTTTAGAAGAGTTTGCATTCAAGTTGCATCAGAAGATCTACAGAAAGATAGTTTAGCTAAAGTAGTGAAATGACTACACACTCATCCAGAGCTGTGTTGCACAAGATTTCTACAACATATTTAATAACTGCTTCTCTTGGTATTTGTTCACAGGCATAATCAATGCAAAAAGAAACCAGGAGAACTCTGCTCCCCTGATTTTCAGTGGTCGCTGGTTTTAGGCTTTCAGCGCTCCAATGACTGTCCCAGCTGAGCCTCTTCACAAGCTTCATGCCAGCAACACTGATTGTACAGGTCAGATACAAAACCTCAATGCTTCTCCAATGAAGGCCTGCAAAATAATTCTGCAAACAAAGCTATCCATCAGGCCCATTATACCTCCGTGGTACCAGCTTGCAGCACTGCCACAGTTGTCCAGTTTGAGTCCAGCCATCTTAAGTAGCAATCATCAATTTTCAGGACTTCCGTAGGATTTGCAATCCAACAGCTTATCATACTTTCATGTAATAATCCCTAAGATTCCTAAAATACTGCATTTTAAAAGACACTAATGTAATTAGAAATACAGTATATTCTATACAAACCCACTTAAGAGCACACAGCTGCTATAACTAATTATCTTGAAGTCTACTGATAATGAGATAAGGAAAAAACATAATTTACAAACCCCCCTCTTTTCAGCATCTGCTTTCAGTGTTTTTACTTTTTTCATTGTTTCTCAGGATACAATTGCCAAAGTACATACCAGTCCGCTCAGAATAAAAATTAAGCACATATTCTGACAGTGCACAGCAGAAAACAGCAGCTAGGACTTAAAATCTGCTGCTTGGACTGTCCTCAGATGGGCTGCCTTATTCCTCTGCTGATGGGACTGGTATAAGCTTCAGCCAAACAAGTCACTCAAATCCAACAGTTCCAGCTGAATGATTTGCTGTCTTTAACATCACAGTAAGTCAATGCCACTGGTCTCTTGTTCCTCTAGTAAACAAAGTAAACAAATTTTGAAAAAAAGCCCACCTATGGTGCCCACATGAATATTTCAAGATAGGTAAGGAAACACTTGTGTTTAACGCTGCAAGCTTCCTTCAAGTTGCCTCTTCATAAGAAGAGGATCATGAAAGTTTCACTTTTACATCACATATGAACCAGATGCATTGTATTGTTTCCAAATGAACAAAAATACTTAAAATGCAACAGGAATTATGTTTTGATAGAACAGTTTGACAAATACAGGGGAAACTATCTTACAAGATTCACATGTTTTAGACACAGAAAAATCAATTTCAAGGTTTATGAACTATGCTTTGGGTTTTGTTTTTTTTTTAAGTTAAACAAAGAAAACAGCAAGAAGCTCCCAAAAAAAGGTAACAAACAAACAAAAAAAAACCACGAAACACTACTCTTATGACTTTAAAGTTTCCAGAAGAATCAAATTCCAAAAAGTCTCTTAGATATAACTCTGTGTGCTTAATACTTTATTCTGAAATGGTGACTAAATATTTGCCAAAGGTAGCAATATTTATGAATAAATTGCTGATCTTTTTGTATTACACCATCAGACAAAACAATAATGGAGTCAGTGCTTGTTGACATGACAGTGAACTGAGCATAGCACTGTGTATCCTGTCCAATGCAAAATTAGAGGACTTCAGAAAATACAGTTTTTCATCTTAATGCACTCCTAGTACCCTGCAAGACCACAGCTCCAGTCAGAAGCTACCATACCCTCCCAGATGCTTTTGCACCAGAACAGACTAAGCTCATAAGATGCAGAGATCCAACCCTGAGCACACGCAGTAATGTCAGCAGCTGTAGATCCTGGAAACTTGGGTGAGCATCTCTGGTCAGTACAAGAGTCGATTCCAACAATGTGGCTATTTGTCTCTCCATTCCCCTCCATCCCTACTGCAAGTTTATACTAACAAACCACTGTCTCTGGAGGAAAAAACAGCCTATGAATGTCTGAATTGAAAATTATAAGCATCTGCCAGAAGCAGCACAGCATATTTGGAGGCTCAGGGTGACTTTCCCCTCCAAAATGTACTAAAGTATAAATGCCTTTAAAAAAAATCTGGTGGACACACACTTATAAAAACAGACTGAAGCTTTAGAGCTTCCCATGGGGGGCTGGCGAGGAGAAGATTAATCTATAATTTTTTCCAAGATAAAAATACACAACACCTGAAAAAGCTCAGTAGTNGAAGAAAATTAACTCTATTCCTGCTGAAACCAGGACAGTAGTACACAAATAAATAAATAAAAAGAAAACAAAAACCAGCACACATATCCTCATCCTTAATAGGCAAGAGGTCATACTGGTTATTTTCCAACATTTTCACAGCATACATGGTAGGCCAGCTGATATGGTGGACTTTTACTTAACCACTGTAAAGATAATACAGAGCTGTTACTACATGATGCAAGTTCTTTGGTTAAATTTGGTTATTTTGTTATTTGCTACTGGACCTTACTGTCAGTAGAAGCCAGTCTCAGCAGGCAAGCCCTGAACCACATGTCAGCATTTTTGACTCCTGCCTAATTCTGTGTACAATCTTGTTTCCACTGCTCAGAAAGTGACCTACATATGCAGTAAAAAGATACTACCAGGATCACTACATGTCACATTCAAGTACAGCATTTAAAAAAAAAAAAAAAAAGCTACAGACATTTTGAGCACAAAGCCAGCAGCGAGCAGTAGGCTTACATTGTGAAGATACATCACGTACCAGCAAAGACAGGGGTCAGAGAGAAGACAAGGCACCTAACCAGTCAGGTGTCCATTGCATGCACACACAGTCGTCCTAAGAAGCAACTCTGCCTTCAGGAGGGCTTGGGTAGCCTGTGCATTAAGTAACGCCTAAGCCACACATTGAGTAAGAAAGCAAAATGCTGAAGAACTGATCATTAATTGAGCACCATCTATTCTGCATGCTGAACAAGACAGGAGAATCTAATCATCCCGCTAATGACTGTACATTAAGATAGAGATCAATTCTGCATGAGCAAGCTTAATTCTGTCACTTCCTGAACTCTGCATAGCTCAAACAGCTTTCCTTCCACAGCTGGTACATAAATGTTCTTGGAAAAGTGATCTCAACACCACACTACCTGAAACACCATGTCAACGCCCACGTATATCAGCTGCAGGCTTCAAGCCTTCAGCATCCTCAGATGAGAGAAGGATAGACTGCTCCCATTGCAGTCCGGCGAGCCATTGAAACACATCTGGCCAATGGGTTCAGACAATAAAGCAATTGTCAAATTAGGACATCGGACTGATTACAGTCTAAGAAAGAAGTGACTTTGCAAACACAGCTGTTTATGATTATCCTTTCTAGTCTCTATTACGTTTAGTGCTTACTCTCTACCTCCCTTCTCACGGCAGCAGGTTTTCAGGAGAATTAGCTCTTGTCTATGGCCATGCCTAGCTCTAACCTCCGGTGTTTCAGTTCTGGCCTGCCTTCAGACTTTGGTAGGACAGACCAAAGACAAGCCAAGTGAAGAATCTGGCTTTCCTGCCAACATGCAAACTACAGCAGCCAACACAAGCCAAACCTATGTTGACCTTCAATCCCATACCAAGTGTGGTTGGTCACCCTTCAGCAACAGGCTAAAGCGTTTAGCATGATCAGATGCAAAAGGTCCGCATATGCTTTGCACCAATGACATTTTCCCTAGCTAAGCTCATACAAAGCACTACTGAGTGCATACAATGCAATTTCCTAAATGTTTGAATTTTTCCCATATTTGCTGTAACGAATATCTGTCCAAATGTTGCATTCCTGACACCAGGCTCAGCCAAATTCCTAAAGAGTTAGGGGACACCAGAGCTGCTCAGGAAGGGGCGGGCATGGGGGAGGGAATGATGGCCATAACCTTGTTCTTAAGGCATTTTGCCTGAAGTTGTCATGAACTATGTATTTAGAAATTCAGGCCTGAAAAGATCTAAGCGTATTCTAAGCTGATGCTGAACATGGTTTCCCTTTTTTTGCATTCCCTATATTTTGTATGTACACTGGGGGCACAGGGCAGGGGGGAAGGGGAACATAACTGTTTCCAACCATAAAAATCTATTCAACATTTGCAATAAAAGAGGACTTTGACTTGTCCTTGAGAGAAGGTCTTTATTTTCCAGAAACCTCTTTCTGTAATTGCCGGGGAGAAAAGGAGAGCTTTTCTATCACACAACAGCTCTGCGGAAAATGGTAAAAAACAGACACGACAGACAAGTGAGAGACGTTCCTCATTTCAGCATATATCCTGTGGTTTTCATCCTCGAAAGTTTAACTGTAACCCTTTTTAAATCACAGTCACCTGTACCAGCAAGGGCGGAACGAAGTCCCACGTAACAATCACTGCATCGGCTTCTACAGCACCACAGCACTGCCCGTAACAGGGCAATTCATTCATTAAATGCAAGCAAACGCATATTTCTGGAGTAGATCTCTTGACGTGCAATTGGCAGAGAGCTACAGGAAAGATACCTCAAAAACATGTAAAATTATACACAGTTAAGAAGTTTTTACTGGTTTGCAGGTAGGAAAGCATTTCGTAACACTACACCATCACACCCCTACATTTCAGCAGTTCTCACTGTCACTGAAGTGTGACGTTACTGAGCTACCTCCCTACACCAACGCTAGGAAGTTCTTGCTCACTGTGGGTGGTAAAGTGATAGTCAGAGGGCTCCAAGAGAAGAAAGGGAAGAAACCGGTTAAAAGTTCCACCAATTTCTAATGGTTTCATGAAATTATCCAGACTCCCTCTGGTGGGGGATTTAATGCAGAGATTGTTGCAGTTTGCTGTATGAGAACAGTTCTGACCCATGACATTTTTTTTCCCTTGTAAAATAAACCCTGTTAGGACTGGACTCCACAATTCTTGGAGTCTCTAGTGATGCTTCAGTCACAGCAGTTAAAGGTAATGCTTTGTTTCTGGCCATAAGCTCCACCACATAAAGAAGAGCAACCTTTGATAAAAAGGAGAAAATACCATATTTTTCAAAAACAAATTAGTGTCTTTGTGCTCCAAAACCCTCAGAACGTTTCCCAGTCCTTACTTTAGTTCTCCAGAGCCCCAGCAGAACCACCATCTCTGTCCCCGATGTGGAAGTACGGCAAAGAGAGATCTCTCTCCCCAGACCACACAAGAGATCCATGGCTGTATGAAAGAACAACCCCTAGCTCCCAATTTCCATTTCTGTATTTTATATATTAATTAGATTAAGCCCCGACTCTCTATCCCTCTGACAACACCAATGTCATATATTTGCACCACTGTAAGGCACATTGGAATTTTCTATGTATCTCTCTACAAGGCACACATACACAAGAATCAAGCAGCCCATCCATCCCTTTCCTCTCTCTTCCCCCTGAAGCTGTCAATGTAACCAGTTATGGCCAACAAAGAACACGAGAAGCTTTGCAAACACAAAAAGATGTCAAATTTGATTTTTTTAGTATCTGTACTACATATTGCCATCAAAATACCTGTTCTGCCACCTCATAGTCAAATTTGGTTTTCTTGCCTCCTGAACGTTATGACCAATGTGATCAGCATTCTGCAGTCCAAAGTCTTGATTTAAAAAAAACACAGGGGTATAGCATTTAAAAATAACAACCACACAACCTGTGGTAGGAAAACTGCAAGCTGAAGATGATGTCCCTTGCTGTACAGGAAAACCAGCATGAGCCCTTTCAAGGATGGAGCCAATTTTATTGCTGACAGCCCTTATAATGACTCTCTAACTTTTTTCCTTAATAAGACCATGAATTGCATCACAGCAGTGTGTCTAAAACAAGCCAGAGAATTCAAAAAATTTTTCAATGGCTAAGAAACAGAACTTTACTATGTAGAGGAAAACAAGTCTAATTCTCAATCTGTCCTCATGCTTCTAGAGAGGAAGGGTTGCAAGATCACAGTAGAAAAGATTTATTTCTCTTTTCTTTTTTTTTTTTTTTTTTAAATACATACTATAGTCCAAGGACTCTGAATAACCTCACACAGCCCATCTCAGATGACGAGTATCATTTAAATTACTGCCTGACAGGATGGCAGCTGAAGAGGACTCAAAATGCTGGGGATATTTAGGAGACAGCTGGCACAGAAACCGGTCCCGAAGGTTAGAGGAAACCCTCCTCATCGCTTCAAGTTCTTTGGGACGACTAGAAAGTTTTATCAGAACCTACAGCTTGCAAGATATGCAACGCGTAAGGAAGGCAGCCCAAGAGCACCCATTCACGTTCCGTTCTGCAGAACGCTACTAATGAAAGCCAGAGCCTTCCAAAGCAAGTGTCATCTCACTTGAGGGGAGAGATCACTACCTCATGTCGTCCCAAAGCACTCCTTTAGCGCCCAGTGAAAAGCAAAGCTGCGCGGGGAGTCAGAGGAGGCATTTACGGTTCAGAAGGAGCGGCACGGCCTCCTCCCGACCCCCAGCAGCCCCTCAAGGGCAGAGCTCACGGGCTGAGCTGCTGACACCGACAGACCGCCCTCAGGGCGCGCCGGCAGAAAGGACGCCGGGCCATCCTCCTCGTACTGAAAGCCCACAACCCCCCCCCCCCAACACGGGCTGGCACTACACCGCCCGCAAGCGAAACCCAAGCGGGCAGGCGGACCCACGTCTCACGCCCCGCCGGCCGGCAGGCCCCTCGGCTCGGCCGTGCACTTCCCGGCCGGCAGCCCGGCGCTCCGGACCCCGCGGCCGC
>VZTL01044586.1:16424-28596 GCA_013400535.1 Scopus umbretta | reverse complement strand
TTTTTTTTTTTTTCTCTCCTGTGGGAGGAGGATTTGAATTCAGTCCTCTTGCCTTTCATTGCATCCTACTCTATCATCAGGTTCACTGGGAAATTAGAAATATAAGAGTTTGTGGGCCAGTTCCTGGAGATTGTTAAGCTTCCTACAAAAAACATGAATCAAGAGTAATAAAATGTAAAAAAAACTACAACAGCTGTGAAGAATTTGAAACAATTTTCTTACATCAAAAATGGAGATTTTTTTTCTGGTTTTGACTAGAACAAAGTGATTCCTTAATAAGAAACCTTGCTACTGATATATTTGCTTTCTAAAGATGTAAATTTACAGTCTGTCCATTCCAAGATGGACAGCAGTGCACTGTTTTTAAGAAATACATCATGCATTTAGAAAACAATCATACATTTATTGTGTTGAATAAACTATTGCACAATACAAAATCTGATTTCTAGATTTGTTATGCAGAAGCTTTCAGCAAAAATGTTCTATTGATGCTTTAGCTGTGTAAATATATTGAAGCCATCATGCGAACCAGTGAAATGGAGGAACTTAGAGGAGAGACAAGTCTGTTTTTTCTTTTCTAATCTGTTACTGGCAGGATCAAAATTAAAGGAGAAAATGAAGAAACACACCCATTTGCTAAATGTATTAAACTGCTTTTAAGGAGAATGCAAGTGAATTTCTTTAGAGTGTTTGCCTCTTATGTACAGCCCACCTGTTCCCTCCTCTCCCCGCCTGTCTCTCCTCTCCCCTGCCAAGGTCTTCGTTGATATTTTTTCTGGAAGTTAGTTGTTACAGATGATACAGTAACATTTGTTTCACTGGTACTTTCAAGCTTGAGTATATCTAGACTGAATGTTCTAATTCAGACTTTCATCTACTGAATATATCTGTTATTTTAATTGCCTTCCAACAGATATCCTGTATACTAATGACCTGAGATTACTGTGAATCCCTTCATCTGTCCTAGGCAAGGAATAAAATAAATGAGGAAGGAATTTTTGATTGCATAGGGCATGTTGGTTCACTGCATGTTTTTGCTCCTGAAATGTATAGCTTTACTTCCCTTCATCGGATGCGTACATCCCACCAAATATCTGATTTACAATGTTTCTAGGGTCGCATCTTCCGAGACCTCTCACTGCCTGAAGCGGGCCCAGCAGAACGCTCTGCTTTGTATATTGCAATGATAGAAACTTTGGCCCTGTTGCACTCCTTTGATTTACAGTCATTGGGTCTCCAAGGATATGGTAGAGGACCAGGATACTGCAGAAGACAGGTAGAACTCTTCAAAAAATTCTCTTGTTTTGTCAGGCCTTTGAAGATTTATTTGATTTGCGAGCTAAATTGTTAATTATTAATGACTTGTAGAAAGTAACCATCGTATTTTAGCTATGAAACGCCTTCACAGTTCAAATATTTGTGCACAGTATAAAGCTACTACTACATTCAGATCAATTCTGTAATGCTATACTCAGAAATGATATTAATTCACTTTTGGAATATTATTAGATTTAGGCTTCGTAAATAGGATTGAAATAGAAAATAGAGGTAGTCCACATTGCATCTTTTGATCTCACAGTTCACATTTGCAAATGCAAAGGTACAGGGTTTTATTGAATGTACAGGTAACATGGTAATAGTCAAAGCCCAGGAGCATGTGCTTCAGAATTTTGTGCTCTTGAAAAACTTGCAAATCAGTTGGAAAATCTGTTGAAGTGTTTGTGTTTCTTTAGGTATCAACTTGGAAAAGACAGTATGATGCAGCTGCCCATACAGATATTCCTGCCATGAACAAGCTGGCCGGATGGTTAGCAAACAACTTGCCACCTGATGATGATAAAGAAAGCCTGATTCACGGGGACTTCAGAATAGATAACATCATCTTCCACCCAACAGAGGTATTTGAAACATATTTGTACATGTTTAGTGGTTTTTGGTCCTCCATTTGTTTGTTCTCCTACTCTGCAATGGGACTCTAACATGGGTGTCTTAGTGCTTGGTACATCTTTGAAAAGAAAAGTAGAGAACTTAACTCTTCTCTATACTCTGTGTATGGTGTCTAAGTACCTAATACAGTCCTGCTTTTCGTTGCAGGAGCTAGTTACTCAATTTATTCATTAGCTCTAGTCCTTACTTCAAAGTTCAGGAACATTTTATATGCATAAATCCTATTGAATTCCATGCAACTTAAGGACATGCTGAAGGCTCGCTTCATTAAACTACATAAGCATCTGATCCAAAGCCCATTGAAATCTGTGGTATGGCTTCAATTAACAACAATGGCTTTTGGAACAGGATCTGAATGCATGATATGGGGTACCAGTGGAAGCGAAGAAAAACCTGCCAAAGCTGCTTAGTTATGGAGCGCACATAGATCACAGAGACCCTGAAAGTTCCTTGTTCATTTTTAGGGAAAAGGAAGAGACTTTTTTATTTTTCTATTTTGTGGAAATAAACGTGTGTTACCTATCTGTCAACACAATTGCATTGTCATTATTTTTTTCCATGCTCTTTGCTGTGTTGTGACCAGAAGGTACAGCTGGGATTTGTGACCTCTGCAATGCCTGCTTCACAACAAAGCAACAGATCCCAGAGATACCCATTGTCATGCATAAATAGTTGATAGACACTGTTTGTAGGCTTAAGTGTGTGGATTGACTCCCTGAGCAGAGAATCTGGCAGTCTTGGGGACTCTCCCAGCTGGTCCTGATATAGTTGAAAGAATCCACCAAACTGTTCATAGGTAGTTTTAAATAATCTGTAGAAACCGTTCCTGTGTATGTAGGAATGACCATGTAGGAAAGTCTTTTGCACATAGTTCAAGTAGCCATGGATGATGAGTAAGCTGGAGGAGTCGTTCAGGATGACAGGCCAGCTGGATTATAAGAATTAATCAGAATGACAGTCTGAGGAGTCTCAGCCCATCCAGCTGAAGACACCATTGCAAGGATGTTTGCAGCAGAGGCTCATGTCATTATCTGGGCAGTGATTGACTGCCCTGTTTAAGAAATTCCATTCCCCGTGTAAGTGTTAATCTATGCATAATATTGTGATAAATTAGGTTTTATTTTTAGTGCATGGTCTGTCCATGACTATCTGTGCAAAAGGACTGTGCAACAGTATCTGTGCAACAGGACTGGAAACAAAAAAACCCCCAACTGTCAGTGTTACTGTTCTTTAGGATATTTTAATTCAGTCATATTTTGACTAGAAGAGTTTAGAAATTTCTGACAGGAAGAACACTACTCAAAAATGTAGAATTTAAAACAGATTTTCATTGGAAAAATGCCTGGTTTTCTGCCACTACATGAATGTTAATTTTCTGCAGATCCTTACAAAGTGCTAAAAGGAACTGGTTTTGCTGTAGACAGGTATAGTGCATGGTTTTAATTTTAAACACACAGGAACTAAATAAAGCTGTCAGATATGAAGTGGGTTATGCATTTGTGGATGGAGAGAATTTATCTTCTAGCATTCACCTGAGGTTTTTATTTTTATTGAAGGCTCGTGTTTTGGCAGTGCTGGACTGGGAACTTTCAACTGCTGGTCATCCTTTAGCAGATTTAGCATATGCCACTCTATTCTACTTTTGGCCTACATCTATTAAGGACTTGGGTCAAGGAACTGTCTTGGGTTTCAAAGACACCATAGGTATGCGACTGTAATCTTTCTGTTGGAATGAATTCTAGCGTTGATTTCCATTTGATATTTTACCTTTATAAACAGTAATAAAAAGTGAAATCAATAAGCTAATCGTCTTGAAAAGAACTTTTCTGTGGTTTTCTTTGTTGTAGGAAATGTGCTGATAGTGAGGTTTAAGATAGTCCTGTTTCAATAAGCTGTGGCTTATCCACAGTATGCTGCTTCTGTAAAAGTTTATTTTGAACCTTTCGTAGAGATAATAGAAGAAAACTAAAATTTAAATGTAAATTTGTCATTTATTTAAAAAAAAAAAAAAAAAAAAGGTTAAAAACGCCCTCATGCTGCACTTAATTTCCTGACTGGAGTGCAGGTGGGGAGCAGTAGGAAGTGTTACTTACCTGGAATTCTGACAGCTCCTATTTCCTTTTGGCTCTCCATATCACACTTAGGTCATGAGAAATGATAAATCATGTTTTTTACAATGTAAATGGAATACCTCATAAAACTGAAAAGCTGTACAAATATTTAAAGAATAAGGTGGAAAAAATAGAAAATGTTGACTATTCTAAAATACTCTGTGGTTTTTTTTTTTGTAGAAACTCCTTCATTTGAAGAACTGGTTTCCATTTACTGCCGCTGTCGGGGTATTAGCACCACTTTATCCAACTTGAATTTTTTCCTTGCTTTGTCATATTTTAAAATGGCAGCAATATCCCAGGTAATACACTTACATTTGCTGAAATGTCACATATTTTTATTATGAGTATGTGTAGTTTGGTAATACTTGTTCTAAATATGAATCATATTTAAAAAATAACTAACCATTGACTGATACTCTCTGGGGTAAAATTCTTGCTACATAAAGTACATTGTGTTAGATATAACTAACTTCTTAGGAAAGTAGGCTGAAAAAGAAGAAAATGTGGCTATGTGGATTTTTTTCTTGTTGATGTTACTCTATGCAGGAATTTTGCCATTACCTTTTTGGACTCTGGCTAATTTAAAACCTGTATTACAGAGAAACAAAGATCATTCTAAGTTTCTGCAGCTGTCATGAAATTGTATAGCAGGACAGATAAGTAAGACACGGATGAAAAAGGGTGTATTGTGAACTCAGCTTGATGTGAGCTTCGGAGGCCAATCTTGAAAAGTGATTATAGGAGAAAATAAATTTCATTGATTCATAGTTAAAAGAAGTAACTGTTCAATTAGATATTCAGCCATTGTAAGGCATAAATATATTTTTATGAGTTGCAGCATGAGATCAGCATACCAAATGTGGGATAAGCTACCTGGTGTTAATTTATATAGTATATATATGGGTAGTTCATGTAGTTGTGGATAATAATCATATGTGTATATTGTCGGTTGGCTTAAGGGACAGGCTGGGCTTGCTTGCAATATCATGTGCAGATGTATTTTTTTTTTTTTTGGTTTACTAATTTTTGTGATTTTCGTTTAGTTTAGCTGGGGCATGTTGTTTTTCTCTTGTACACCAAGCATCTCCATTCTATCAGAAATGGACCAAAACCAATATCAACATATTCCAGTAAAATCTGTCTCAGTACTTATTTTTCCTATTAAGAATATGTGCATTTAAGTGTTACTTTCATAGTTGAAGAAATCACCAATCCAAAAAAAGAGACAATTTTAAGTACATAATTATCCCACATATGCTTTCTTTTGTTTTTAGGGTGTATATGCTAGATATCTCATTGGAAATGCTTCTGCAGAGAATAGTCATGAATTTGCTAAGATTGTGAAGCCTTTGGCAGAGAGAGGGTTAGAGCTCTCAAAACAGTAAGTGTGGTCTAAACTACTGGTCAAAGGCAAGGCAAAACTTTTACAACGTCTTCACTTAAATGCCTGTATAAGGCAGCTTATATTATCACTTGATGTTGCATTAAATGTTCTTCTTTAGGTCATCTTTTAGCAGCACACATCACAGCATTTCTGGAGAGTTTTTCCATCAAAGTCGAAAAGGCCAAGAAATTCTGCTGAAGGTCAAGCAATTCATGAAGCAGCACATATATCCAGCTGAGAAGGTAAAAGCTTTTAGTAAACCTATTTATAAATGAGCATTTGTGATTAGTTATAAAATGTAAAGCTATGTATAGAAGTCATGCCCTCTTTTTTTTTTTCTTTTTACAGCCTTATTTTCATGTAGTGATGTTTGTGGCATTGCAAAATATTAACAGAAATCATTATAGTCTGCATTTTTTTTTTTCAGAATTAAAATATTGTATGTATTGTTAATGACAGCTATGAGTTACTTTTTAAACTTTGTAAAGTTTAAGAGGTCCTCTTTAGAAAGTTGGTTCAACTTTTAATCTCATGAAAGCACAGATGACTTTTGTAGAATTGTTTTTTTCGGCTCCCCCTCCTCCTTCTTTGCAGTCAGGCAGAAGTGCAGAGGATGTATTAATCTAAAAGATTAATAATTTGCCTATCAGAAGAAGAGGTTGAGAGCAAAGTTTGATATGCAGAGTTCCTTAAAAGTCTGTCTGTAACTAGTTTTGGACTGTCCAAGGAAGTCTAGCAATAGTTAAATGTACTTGCTTTAAAAACAAATGAACCACAAATAGCCAGGCAAGTTTTGCAGATGAGTAGCGTTGTGCTTGTAAGTTACTTCTGATAACAGGGATTGTGAATCAGGATTTGTAAATAAATAAATAAAATATCACACAGTAAGACAAATTCTGAAGTAGAATTTATTTATTTATTTTTTTCTTTTTCAGAAGAGGGCACTATTATTCATTCTAAAACTAGTTCTGGGCCAGCTTTAATGAAGTGCTGGGGCTCACCAAAACATACTTGTGAAAATACTAGGGTTACTGACTACACAGTTTTACTTAGTACTAATCATTGGTGCTCAGAATGATTGTTTACATAATCTGTTAAGAATTTATTTTGTCAGGGGAAAAATTTATTCATTGTGGTTCTTCTCAATTAAAAAAAAGACTAACTGGCTTTTATATCTGAACATTGTCATGGGAAACCTGAATCTTAAGTGTCAGGACATCTGGCTTTTATTTGTTGTTTTACTTCTGAGTTTGTGCGTCTTGTGCGTACTGTTGGTTAACAGTTACTTGCATCATGAGAAAACACTGACCTTCTACCATCATCATCACCACATATTTTAAACCACCCCAAACCATTTTCCTGGATGAAATAAGGTACTGACTGAGGTCATCTCCATGATGCATTTAAAGTCTTGCAAAATGAATAGATTGCAGTTTGATTGTCAGTTATATTTTTAATTTTATAATGAAACCAACTGTATAATAAAAACCTGTGTTGAATATTTTTTATTGGTTTCTTGGGGTGTAGGGCTGGAAAAGACAGCATATTATTATTTGTGTATGTTACACCCTTTCTTAATTAAACAAGCATCTTTTTAATTGTTTCTCTGAGGAAATAATAAAATACTATGCTGAACATGGAAATACGGAGGAAAAATGGAAGAAACCACCACTGCTTGAGAGACTGAAGGTACGGGATTATAAATATTCTTGAGCACTCTAGCAGTAAATGAAACGGGCACTGACATTGGAGCATAAGAAAGTTTGGTGTATGCTGCTGAAGAAGTTACTCTGCATTGAAGGAAACAGCATGAGGAACAGTGTAAGGAAAGGAAGAAAGAAGTGTACAAAAGGAGGTGAGAGATATGAATGAGAGAGGAGAAAAGCAAAAGTGAGTTCTGTGAGGGGTATGTCTGAACTTTAAGTCAAAGACTGTACCTGTTGAAAATAGCTATTGAAAAAAGGCATCAGATGTGTTGGACAGTATGTTAGGCAGGAAGGAAGAAAATGGGCAGCAAGCCAGAACTTAATTTTTTTTTTTTTAAAGATTTATGGCTAGTGTTTTTCTCTATTGATTCTTTCAACAGGAAATAGCGAAAGCAGAAGGTCTGTGGAACCTTTTTCTCCCAGATATCAGTGGTCTTGGCCAGCTTGACTACGCACTAATAGCTGAGGAGATGGGGAAATGCTTCTTTGCTCCTGAGGTTTTCAACTGTCATGCACCAGGTTAGCAACCCTGTCCGGTAACTACAGCACTGAGAGCATTGAAAAGCCAGGCATCTTACACCTGACAAGTCGTGTGTCTCGAGAAGTAAACATGACTGCTGATTTCTTACAGACACTGGAAACATGGAGGTCCTGCACATGTATGGGACTGAAGAGCAAAAGAAAGAGTGGCTGGAGCCTCTCCTAGAAGGGAAGATTAGTTCTTGCTTCTGCATGACAGGTACATTTTTTTTCTCCAGAAGAAAGTTGGAGGCAATTGGCAGATATTTCACATGGCATATGCAAAAAGTACAAAACTACAAGTTGTTATGTGTCAATGAATTAACACAGAAATATGAATTAATACAGAACTGAATTGTTAATGAATTAATATAGAAAATTCCACTGTATCTGTGTATGTGTTTCAATATGAAATCACGTATGAGGTGTAAGTGCAAAGTGAAGTGTCCTTGCTGCCTTTCCACAACAGTTACCATTTTTCATGGTTACGAGTATTTGCTTTCCATATATTTTCAATTTAGTTTTAGTACTAGTAAAATATATTTTATTGTACCAAACACTTGCAACAGAACTTACCCTTTTTTGCAGTGTGCTTTGGGGTTCTCTAGAAACATGCATTGTAGGTATAAGTACGATTATTGTGATGAAAGTTGTGTGGTTTTGCAGCATATCATAGGTAGAGGTTTTAAGGCATAAGCTGAAGATTAACTTGCAAATGCACTATGAAATAACTATGATGCGCTTGCTTTATGTCGGTAGCTCAGCATTATATTCATTTCTGCTCTTGAAAGCCTGTAGCATTCAGCATCTGTGGAAAGCCTGGCTGTTGATTTTAGGAAAGTACCTTTGAAGATGTGATGTCAAAATCTTGATCTTTCTGTGTCAGCAAGAGTTGGGAGAAGTCAGTCTTGCAGAGCTGGAGCCTTATTTTGCAAATTCTATTTCACTGTGTTTGCCAAGAGAAAAGAGATGCTTTTGCTTGAAAGAAGATGGCCTATAAAAGACGTTAAGGGTGAAAGGAGAGAGGAAGAATCTTTCCTGTTCCAACCAATAATTGATGACATTTTGTTGGCAACTGCTTTGTGTAACCTATTTCATAAACCATCACAAAAGTAGTTTAAATCTCTTTATTTTCACTTGAGAAGAGCTTGGAGGGTGGGAAAAAAGGCTGAGGAGAAATATGGCGTACAGGTAAGTACACTGGAAGGTGGAAGGATTTAAAAACATTAGGAAAGGAAGGCGGCTGTTGACCGTAAAGAGTAGTCTGAGCCCAAGAAGAGAAGTAAGTTTAAACTGGCTATGAATAACTGGTTGTTAGAAAATAGAAAGCCTTTGACCACCAGCAGAGTGAGGTTCTGAAAACAGCTTTTCTACTGGGAGCAGGACAGTGTTACTGTCAATACAGTACAAATTTGTGGTGGTGGTACTACCTGTATATTTAATCTAGTGGCTTGTTTTGTTGTTTTTTTTTTTTCTTTAACACAGAACCTGATGTGGCTTCAAGCGATGCCACCAATATGCAATGCAGCATTGAGCGAGATGGAAACAGTTACGTGATCAATGGCAAGAAGTGGTGGAGCAGTGGTAAGTATGGAAACTCTAAATAAGAATGGCTAAGTCTAAAATTCTTTCCAAGAACTGATAAAACAAAAATATTTGTGCTCCATTTCGAGATGGAAAATTGTCTCTTCTTGGGTAAAGGCAATAAAATAAAACAATGGAAAGAGCCGAATTGAGCTTTTGTTCTGTGAAGCAAAGTCCAAGACACAAATACGATTTGAGATTTTGGGCCCTTTTTGGAACCTCTGAATTTCGTTCACAGAATGAATGCAACCATTGGTCTTTAAATGTTACCTCTTTCCATCAGGTAACACATACGTTTTTGGCCGTAGCCTTTAAACTTTGTTTTTATGAAGCTGTCTTGCGCAGCTTGTGTGTGAGGTTTGAGCATACTGTGTAGTTACAGTAAAATTTGTCTGCCTTTTAAAACAACCTGTGATGCTGTCGGACTGGCTGTTAGAGGTATTTTCTTATACTGTACTTCCCAGAAAAATTAATGGACTAGACTGTAAGTGGTAAATGTCCTTGATATTCTAGTACCATTACTTTTTTACTGAAACGTACATGACAGCTGGAAAATCATCATTCCCTGTGAGTCTGGAAGCCAGCTACATGAACTGAGTTGCTAACTGGAGTGAAACTTGAATGTTTCATTTATGTACCTTTGAGTGCAGCAGCTACCTACTGATACATGCTTGTGCAATACCTAGACTCACCAGAAGATAGGGTTCTCTCTCTTTTCTAGTACTGAAAAAGTGGCGACAAAAGGACGCCTGCTGTCTTGTCTCTTGACCTGAGAGTGTCGCTTAACTGCTGGCTGCTACCTTTGCTCTGGGTCAGCGTCTCCCAGCTGTGCGTTGCAGGTCCTAAGGAAGTAATGGGAAAGTTTGTAGGAGGTCACACACACAAAATACAGTTCATAAAATTAGTTACATGAATTATAAAAAGGAGAGTAAACATAAGAGAGTAAGCATGATTTGGTTTGTCTTATTTTTAATAAAATAATTGGGACATACAGATTTGCGTAAAGACAGACGCACAAAAGGCACTAGCAATTTCAAGAAGTTTGAGAAGCACATACATGCAGCTCTGCCTGAGTCAGTCTCCTTTTCTGCCTGGCTGTTTTTTTGAGTGTCTGTTTTGGTTTGGGGTTGTTTGGGTGTTTGGGGTTTTTGTTTGGTTGGTTTTTTTCCCCTTTTTACTCTGAGTGGGACACTAGGACCTTGGATGTTTGGGAATTCCAGAAGCCTGGCAGCCTGGTCAGAATCTCACTCTGGGTACAACCACTTTGTATTTCTGAAGCCAAACCATAAATCACGCTTGCAAGGAGTCAGTTGCTTTGTGGAAGAACTGAAATTTCTCACCATGCTCTGCATGGGTGCTTTGCACATCTACAGTAAATCCAGTAGGGCTTAAGCATGTCAGATTTACGGTGTGTGTGTAGACCATCTGTCAAACACTTCTGACTTAGCCGTTCAGGCCCTAGTATTTCTCAAAATACTGGGCAGAAATTCCATAAGCTTTTGTCAGCTGAACAGAGAGAAGAGGCTTTTGTCTTGTTTATGCTACTGTTGTTTCTTGTTTGTTATTCTAGAGCTTTTTCTTCCAGTCCATAATTGTGTAACTAGGAACAGTGTCTAAACGTGAGAGATTCTTGTTGGCTTTCATAAGCCATAGATCAGGCATTTTGTCAGAGCTCATGGAATGTTTGAAGGCGGGGACAGTATGCTGTAATACTGTTTTAATTTTGAAAGCTAATATGTCAATATATTTGAAATGCTTCCAGTGAGTTGTGGAAAACTGCTGTTTTCCTGGAATCCTTGCCAGCACTGTAGCAGGGGACAGCTTTGGTACCTCTCCATGGAAAAACTGTAAATCCCACTGACCATGAGCTCCATATGGAGTCAGCTCCTTATGAGCTCTGTATGGAGTCAGAACCTCTCTTATTCATCAAGCTCTAGCTTGATCTTATTGATCTTATTGATTTTTATTAATTGATTCTTATTGATTCTTATTAATTATTTAATTATTCTTAATTATTCTTATTAATTAATTCTTATTAATATTGATCTTATTGATCTTATTGATTAACCTCTAGCTGTTGCTGGTTGATAAATACCTATGCTGAGAGATGCCAATACCTACTAAAACACAACAAACATAAAGATACGAATAAATGGCAGCCAGTGCACTTTTTGTATTCTCTAATTTTATTGTGTGTCCACATATTTTAGCAGATACAGTTATTGCAGGGTTTGATTCATTTTACAAATTCGGACTAGAAATTCCAAGCCCTGTGTCTGAAGATTAACTTGATTTTTTCTTACATTTCTGCTAGCGCTTTGACTGCACTGCTTTGGCATTTACATTTGACATGACATTTACAGAGATCTAGCATGTGCCTCCCATAAGGCACTGGGCTTGTTGAAATTTAGGGTGAGCAGAAAAGGAGAGGTGAAAAGGTCATTTTTGGTAGTTGCAGAGAAGTTTTTTGTGGAGTAGGATGTTGTTGTTGTTATACATATGTGGAAGTACATAGAAGGGGGGAAAAAGCCATTCTCTCCCTCAATTCTCAGCTATGAAGTGATACCTCATTTCAAGTTGCAAGTGTATCTGTTCAATGATAGCTGAGGGAAAAAAATGGAATTGACTTATTAGGCAAATGTTCTAAAGTTTTTAAAAAACAGTTGGAGAAACACAAGTTTATTAACTTTAGGTACAAAAGTTCCTGTGCTGCTGTTCTATTGCTGATGATTTCTTTTTCTATTTTAAGTCTATGTTTAGACATGTACAGATTGTTCATTACATGGCTACTTAAGTGCCTAGCACTGTGACCCTTTTATATTTTAGTCTTGGGGTTTTTTTTAGGTGTTTGGGTTTTGTTGTGGGTTTTGGGCGTTGTTGTTTTTTTTTTTTTTTTTAATTAATTTTTTTTTTTTTTT
>VZTL01044586.1:0-15676 GCA_013400535.1 Scopus umbretta | reverse complement strand
TTGGTACCTCTCCATGGAAAAACTGTAAATCCCACTGACCATGAGCTCCATATGGAGTCAGCTCCTTATGAGCTCTGTATGGAGTCAGAACCTCTCTTATTCATCAAGCTCTAGCTTGATCTTATTGATCTTATTGATTTTTATTAATTGATTCTTATTGATTCTTATTAATTATTTAATTATTCTTAATTATTCTTATTAATTAATTCTTATTAATATTGATCTTATTGATCTTATTGATTAACCTCTAGCTGTTGCTGGTTGATAAATACCTATGCTGAGAGATGCCAATACCTACTAAAACACAACAAACATAAAGATACGAATAAATGGCAGCCAGTGCACTTTTTGTATTCTCTAATTTTATTGTGTGTCCACATATTTTAGCAGATACAGTTATTGCAGGGTTTGATTCATTTTACAAATTCGGACTAGAAATTCCAAGCCCTGTGTCTGAAGATTAACTTGACTTTTTCTTACATTTCTGCTAGCGCTTTGACTGCACTGCTTTGGCATTTACATTTGACATGACATTTACAGAGATCTAGCATGTGCCTCCCATAAGGCACTGGGCTTGTTGAAATTTAGGGTGAGCAGAAAAGGAGAGGTGAAAAGGTCATTTTTGGTAGTTGCAGAGAAGTTTTTTGTGGAGTAGGATGTTGTTGTTGTTATACATATGTGGAAGTACATAGAAGGGGGGAAAAAGCCATTCTCTCCCTCAATTCTCAGCTATGAAGTGATACCTCATTTCAAGTTGCAAGTGTATCTGTTCAATGATAGCTGAGGGAAAAAAATGGAATTGACTTATTAGGCAAATGTTCTAAAGTTTTTAAAAAACAGTTGGAGAAACACAAGTTTATTAACTTTAGGTACAAAAGTTCCTGTGCTGCTGTTCTATTGCTGATGATTTCTTTTTCTATTTTAAGTCTATGTTTAGACATGTACAGATTGTTCATTACATGGCTACTTAAGTGCCTAGCACTGTGACCCTTTTATATTTTAGTCTTGGGGTTTTTTTTAGGTGTTTGGGTTTTGTTGTGGGTTTTGGGCGTTGTTGTTTTTTTTTTTTTTTTTAAGTAAATATCTCTAGTTGTTGCTAGGAATTTTAGTATTTAGTTCTTGACTGATGCTTAATTCTGATCAACGTGTTCCACTTTGAACTGCACTGTAGTGTCTTGGCTAGTCTGCAGGTTCAGAAATTAATCCCAAAGTTGACTTGCAGACAAACAGCTGCTGAAGCAATACCCCCAGAATCAGTAAATAATTCCCTGGGTTATATAAGATAATGAAAGTAATGGAGAGTCTATATAGTGAAACTAATTGTTTCTTCGGTATGGTCTTCATAATTGACAGAAATTTCTTCAGGTCTTCCATTCTGTTGTTGTCTTCTCCAGTATCCATAATTTTTTGCGATTTTCATGATATGCATTTTGAAAGAGGCACCCAGAAAGGCATAGAGAAGAGGGTTCAGGCAGGTGTGAAACAAAGCTATGCTCTTGGTGACCTGGAGTGCGACATCTATGCTTTTACTTGCATCACAGTCAGTAATCAACATGTAGATGATATCTATGGCTCGCCAGAACTTAACAATGTTGTAAGGTAGCTGGGTAATAATGAAAGTCACCACTACTGCCAGCAGAACCATGAAAGGCCTAGATTTTTTAGCATTTGCAGATCTAGAGATTGCTCGAGCAGTAGCTGAATAGCAGATCAACATTACTAGGAAAGGAAACAGAAATTCCAGGATAATTTCCAGGATTTGAATGGTTGCTTTTAAGAGTGTTTCCATGTTCATTGGAAACACAGGAAGACATTCATTCCTGTCATTGTGTTTCTTGACTTGATTAAATATCAGTTCAGGGATACTGAGGAAAATGGCAGAGAGCCAGACACAGATGCAGGTAACACTGCAGTGTTTAGGAAGTCTTCTATGACCCCGGGATTCAGAAGTGGCCCTGTATCTATCCACACTGATACAGGCCAGGAACAGCATGCTAGAGCTGAAATTCATGGTGTACAAAGAAGAAGTGAGCTTGCACATTGAGTTTCCAAGTTCCCATCCCTGCACTGCATTTGCAGCCCAAAAAGGGAGCGTAAAGAGCAAGAGCAAATCAGCAATGGCTAGATGCATGATGTACACGTCCGTTTTGGTCTTCGGTTTCTTGCAATAGGCATAAATTGCAACCACTAATGAATTTCCAGCGACTCCAACAGTGAAAGCCAATGCGTAGAACACAGGAAGGAATACTTTAGTGAAATTTCTCACATCGCTTTTTTCACAGAGAAGCTCATATGTATTGTAATCTATAACAGAGTTGAGATCATCCTCCTCGTCTTCAATCCAGTAATCAGCTGAGTTATTCATATCCCAGCCCATGGCAAAGCTACAAGACACAAAAAAGGGGGGAGAAGGGAACACCAAAGATATAATACTGGTTTTAAGTTTTAAAATGTCTGTTGAAACCGAAAACCCTTGCTCAGGCTTGCTTATACATCTGAAGTTTAAAGAAGTTGGATATTGAGAATACATTCGTAAATATGTGTAGAGCTAGACAGTGCTGGAGGCAGAACAGACGGTCTCAATATCTCCCATGAAATGGGGTAACTGACTACATCCATGTGTGCAGTGGAAAGTAAAATAGATTCAATTGAAATGCTTTCATTAACCTCAGCGTCTGAGGCTGCGAGGCGCTCTCTACAGCCTCAGCAAAGCAACGGAGTAGCAGTTGAAGGCTGTAAATGCTATTACAATGGAGCGGATAAGGAATACTAACAGGCTAAAGCCGAGCTGTGTCTACTATCCTAAATTTGGGATATAAGTATAGTATCGGGAGAGCGTGCTGGCTTGTTTCACAGGCGCACATATACATGCCCATCACATAAAGCACAGCGCTGGAGTCGGTTGCTGAACAGCGGTGGAACAGGCTTAGTTTAGTCTCCGTCCCACGCAGCAAACCATGCCCGTGTGGAATTTCTTACAGAATCACATTGCTGTGGGTACACGGCAGCTTACAGCTGGAGACTTCTCAGGATGTTATGCACAGAAAGGAATCTTATCTCATATGAGACTGCCCCCGAGTACCCAAACAGTTGAGAACCTCAGCTGTTTTTTTCAAGTACTATCTCATGACAGATTTACTCCATAAACACTAAGACTGTATTCTCGCTGCCAGCTTAGGGTTGAAGTCTGAGTGTTCTTATCTTCAGACTGTGTCTTAAGCAAGTCATATCCTACAGTATTTTCTTTTTCTGTAATTGTGTTCGGTGACTAATTTGCTGAAATTCTTTCTGTTGTAAACTACTGTCTTGCAGTGCCCTGTTTTCTTGAAATAAATGGGACTAAGATTTCTTAACAACAGTAGCAAAAAGTAGCTGGGAGTGAAACACACATCCGCCCCTCTCATCATCTGCAGTGTTTCAGAATTTGAGGCCAATGTTACTGAAAGCAGAATACCATTTCTGTTTTTTAGACAAGGATTTAAATGAAGGGTTGCCAAACCTTTATTATAAACAGTATCTCTTAAATTTTTTTTTAATGTGTTCTGTCTACCAGGAAAAATAACTTACTGATTGATCTCATATTCAAGGATGCAGACCAATTAAATAGAAAAAAATGAATAATTTCTATTTTTGCTTGATTTTTTTTTTCTTCAGTGAATCTGCTATCTAAATTTTTTTAACAGTGTGTTAGAAATTAACTATTTCGTGTGGCTTCTTCCTTAATTACTTTGTTGGATTACTTTCTTAACATGTTAAAACACTTTCCGTTAAACTTTAAACAATGATTACTCTTATTTTAAGTCTTGTAATCCGTCATTTACTGTTGCCTAAGTGAGGTGTGCAGAATGGAAAAATACAGTAATTCTATTTATTAGTTCAGCAAGGGATGTCTATTCTATGCCTAACAAGCTGTGTTTGCAGGATTTTTCAGTGGGGGTAATCTCTTGCAGCTTTGTAGTACTTTGAGGAGAGATTCAGACATCAGCAGCAAATGTTTTTGGTTTGTTTGTGGTTTTTCTTTTATTTCTTATTTAATAGAAGAGAAACAGCTGCAGGGAGAGTTTAATCCACTTAGCCAAGATTAGAAGAAAATTAAAAGTTAAACTGAAAATATTTGGTTGTGGTCTAAAACACTTATTACAGAACTTATCTGGGAATGCTTATTCAAATTGGATCACTGGCAAATTTGCTTGAAAGCAAAACAATAAGCACTTCAAACTTCAAGAAGCCTGCGTGTTACAAAGCGTTTTGGCTGTGACAAGGAACATGCTCCGCTGTCTGATGTGCTTTTGGCTGACCCGAGTTCTTGACGGAGACAAAGTTATCTAAAACGCAACAGTTGATATTTCTCCCTGAAAAACACGGCTATGTTTTGGCTAACATACCTATTCCTGTTTGTCGTTCCTGTGACTGTTGTTTTTCGGGCGCAGGTAGACATGCCCGTTACACAAAGCAGGGCAGTCCCGTGCGAGTCAGGTGCTGAACAGCGGTGGAACAGGCTTAGTTTAGTCGCCATCCCACGCAGCGAGCCGCCTTCTGCCCACGTGGAATTTCTTACAGAATCGAATTGCTGTGGGTACACAGCAGCTTCCAGCTGGAGACTTCTCAGGGTGTTATGCACAGAATGGAATCTTATCTCATACAAGACTGCCCCCGAGTACCCAAACAGTTGAGAACCTCAGCTGTTTTTTCAAGTACTGTTTTCTAGGAGGTAAATTAATAGGTATATTAATAGACAGCTTTGCATGTTTTCTTGCAGAATTATTCCAGCCTTCGATTTAGATACATATTCAGTGGTTCTGCGTGTTTGAACTTGACGTGGGATTCCATGAATACATGTTGAGTNTTTTTTTAATGTGTTCTGTCTACCAGGAAAAATAACTTACTGATTGATCTCATATTCAAGGATGCAGACCAATTAAATAGAAAAAAATGAATAATTTCTATTTTTGCTTGATTTTTTTTTTCTTCAGTGAATCTGCTATCTAAATTTTTTTAACAGTGTGTTAGAAATTAACTATTTCGTGTGGCTTCTTCCTTAATTACTTTGTTGGATTACTTTCTTAACATGTTAAAACACTTTCCGTTAAACTTTAAACAATGATTACTCTTATTTTAAGTCTTGTAATCCGTCATTTACTGTTGCCTAAGTGAGGTGTGCAGAATGGAAAAATACAGTAATTCTATTTATTAGTTCAGCAAGGGATGTCTATTCTATGCCTAACAAGCTGTGTTTGCAGGATTTTTCAGTGGGGGTAATCTCTTGCAGCTTTGTAGTACTTTGAGGAGAGATTCAGACATCAGCAGCAAATGTTTTTGGTTTGTTTGTGGTTTTTCTTTTATTTCTTATTTAATAGAAGAGAAACAGCTGCAGGGAGAGTTTAATCCACTTAGCCAAGATTAGAAGAAAATTAAAAGTTAAACTGAAAATATTTGGTTGTGGTCTAAAACACTTATTACAGAACTTATCTGGGAATGCTTATTCAAATTGGATCACTGGCAAATTTGCTTGAAAGCAAAACAATAAGCACTTCAAACTTCAAGAAGCCTGCGTGTTACAAAGCGTTTTGGCTGTGACAAGGAACATGCTCCGCTGTCTGATGTGCTTTTGGCTGACCCGAGTTCTTGACGGAGACAAAGTTATCTAAAACGCAACAGTTGATATTTCTCCCTGAAAAACACGGCTATGTTTTGGCTAACATACCTATTCCTGTTTGTCGTTCCTGTGACTGTTGTTTTTCGGGCGCAGGTAGACATGCCCGTTACACAAAGCAGGGCAGTCCCGTGCGAGTCAGGTGCTGAACAGCGGTGGAACAGGCTTAGTTTAGTCGCCATCCCACGCAGCGAGCCGCCTTCTGCCCACGTGGAATTTCTTACAGAATCGAATTGCTGTGGGTACACAGCAGCTTCCAGCTGGAGACTTCTCAGGGTGTTATGCACAGAATGGAATCTTATCTCATACAAGACTGCCCCCGAGTACCCAAACAGTTGAGAACCTCAGCTGTTTTTTCAAGTACTGTTTTCTAGGAGGTAAATTAATAGGTATATTAATAGACAGCTTTGCATGTTTTCTTGCAGAATTATTCCAGCCTTCGATTTAGATACATATTCAGTGGTTCTGCGTGTTTGAACTTGACGTGGGATTCCATGAATACATGTTGAGTGAAGTTAGTATCCCCAGTATAAACAGACAGAGTTTTACTTTAATGAATTAAGCAGTATTTCTGTTCTTCTACTGAACAAATCTAATTTTAAGACTGGAAACGAACATGTGCCTTACTGAAATGATGCCTCTCTGTAAAGACAGCTTAACTAAGAGTAAATCCTAGCTCTTTTCTATGTAAATAAGATATCACACTTCATATATAGAGCAGTAAATATTAAAACAAAACTAACCTTTTGTCAGCAGACTAGTAGCAGATACTGCAGTTGAGATGTGCTTCAGTGAAATGATTCAGTTGCTCTGACACACTGCATTTTGTCTTCGAGCACCACACCCTCATCTGGAAGTCAGTTGCACTTTCATTTTGACTTGCCAGTTTTTAAAAAAAAAAATAAATAAAAATCCTGCTTTTTTGGAAACTCTTCTCATGTTGAACACGTATATTTCCTACATTCTCCCCTGTTCTAACCAGAATGCAAGCGTTCTTTGGAAGGTCAAGACTCTCTTACTATTTCGTGGTGGTTTTTATTCCTGAAAGTCCAAATTACTATTTTTTTTTAAACATAATTACAAGGCTTTTATGAAATCACACATTTAAAATTGTAAAGGAGAGAAAGAGGGGGAGATCTGTCTGGGACAGAGTTACGTGTACGGCATCACTATGTTCTTTCCTCAAGAAAACTACTGTGCTTTTGATGGCTGCCTCTCTAAGGTTTTTAAGGGATCCTTACATCCCCTTTTTAAGCAGCTTATTAGGGGATACAATAGAAAGATTAATTTGCTTATTGTAAGATGGGGGAAGTTGCTCTCTCAGTATGTGATAGTGAACAAAACCAGGAAGATGATAGGGAAAAGATGTGAAAGCAAGTGGTAAATTGTCAACCAGAGTATAAGCAGATAGTCCTGCACCCTGTGGGAGAGTTCTCAGGGACTTGAATGTTACCAGTCAGACTCATAATCAAGTTAGTGTTTGATCATATTTCTACAGAAACTGCAAGCCAGGCAGATACTGTAGAAGAAAAAATAAAAGATGCTATTCTATCCATGGACACTGAAAAACAGGTAACTAGATTGCAGGAATTAAATGCTATTGCCTTCTGAAACCAGGTTACATGGCAGATTCTTTAAGTAAAGGTGGTCCTGTCTGTGCCTGGGCCACATTTACTACTCTCCACCAGAAAGAACCTGTATAAGTTGATTGTGTGAAGATCAGTAATCTTAAGCATGTTACACCCCCAGATAGCAAAGATGAGGCTTTTAATAGGATGGTGATCGACCCTCTGAGCACATTTTAAAATATCATTGTCTTTGCCTATGTGAGTGTCATGAAGAGTTAAAAAGTATAATACATTAGTTAAACTAACAATGTTCCCCAATGTAGCAGCATTGTGATTTAAAAGTTTCGGACAGGTTGTGCAGGCATATATATGTAAAGGCTGATTAAAAAGCTTATCAATATGGAAATACGCTTAAAACTGTAACCTTCTAAAATCTCTAATGATTCTGTTTGTTCAATTGTGAGTTTCTTGCAAAACTACTTCTAACTCTGGCCAAAATGACAGGCTTCTCTGACTCTTTCCCCATCCACCAGCAGCTTTTTTGAATTCTGGAAGTAGTGTAAAAATGCCATTTACAAATGAGAGATTTATTCCATCCAGGCAGTCAGCATTTCTTCCAAAGCACTGGAGTCTGTTTCAGAGTCTTGCATTAGACCAGAACTTTTTTCTGGTCTTTATGGGTCAAAGTTGCAAAAAAATTTGATTTGGGTATTCAGAACTTCAGACTCTAAGGAGTGGAAAAGCCAGGAATCTGCCTTCCTTTGCTGTGTTCAGACGTGAAAAATGAAACACATGAAACAGAGGTATTCATTTGCCTTCCAGAAGCTTGTACTCATGATTTAGAGCATTGAACCAGAGGTCTAGCTCGGTGAATTCCTCTCTAAGTTCAACATGAAAGCTTCTTCTGATTTTTTTGCATACAACGTGTTGAAATTTGCCTTCTTTCGAAGCAGGAATGTGACTTGAGGGTTGTTTACAAAACAATTTTTGAAGAGATTCCACAAAGTCAAAATATCTTTTGTTGTAAACCTCACTTCAAGATAAATGTGGTTTAGAAAATGCCACTTAAGAGTGTAGCATTTCTCTTTGCAAGGTTGCAAAGCATATGTTGTGTTATTTTGGGGTTGGGCACCCACTTGTTGCAGTTGCCCAAATGAGCTAACTGTTTGAGATTGCCTTTTTTTTTTTTTTTTTCTTTTTTACCAAGCTGATTTATTCCTCCCAACCCCAGCTTTTCAATCAGATATTTTAGCTTGTTAGCGCTGTACAGCTCATGGGCCACAAATATAACCCCACTTTTGAAAACAATGGATGAATAGCATATTGCAAGAGTAAAAGTAAAAAAGTAAAGTAAAAAACCAACAGTCTGTCTGGCCCTCGAAACAGGCAGTATTTATCAGAACGAAACAAATCTCTCTCCCGCTCCCCAGCCATGACGGTGGCTGTTCTTAGGAGGAAGTAGCTCAGCTCAAAGCCAGGTGGTTGTATTGTGTAGACCAGAGACTCCTAAACCTTGTGGTAACAGCTGCCAGAGAAGTTAAAAAGTCATCTTTGTTTCTGACCTCAAAACAAACAGAGTTGGTACAGAACGAATCTTGAATTAAATCTCTGCGAAGCTTGTCATCTGCATTGAGATAGCAATAAAAAAATGTACTGATTGTTACATACGTCAGGTATAATCCTGCCCCCTTTTCCCTAGCTTTATTGTCTGTGTGAGCCTTTGAAAGGAGTGAGAGCACGCTTTGGTACTAAGAAACCTTTAAAGAAAAAGTTAGTGAGGATTAAGGCTCTTAGAAATAAGATGCCATTTTAACTAATGGTAGAATCTGCTTTAGGACTTGTACATTAAAATGCTAGCTTTATGCTACAAAGACTTGTATCAAATAATGTTATCAATGGCTTGAAATGCTAGCAGATTATTTTCAAGAAACGATTTCCACTCACATTTTCCTTTGAAGTACAAACTAAAATCATTTGTGCAAAGGGGGGGAAAAAAAATGTCATTCCAGAGGAGTTACGCTGAAGTAGTAGCAAAGTCACCATGGTAACCCTTTGATAGCCTTATTTGCGTGATTTGGTTATAATTGGCCGGCGTTTCATTCCCACATAGATCCTCCAGTCCTTATAGTTTTAAGAAGTTTTACTTCTGAAATGGCAGCATCTCACCTTGAGGCGTGCTTTTGTATCACACTTACTTGCCTACCTGTAATGGAGACAGAAGCGATTAGATTCCATTTCAAGTACCTTCTTGTTCTCTTTTCATAGAAATAGATGATGGAGCTGGATCCTGGAGGGTTTGGTTGTTTGGCTTTTCATTGTTGCCCTCCCCACAAGTCAACTCCCTTTTACATGTGAAGCAATAAGATGTATTTTGTTTTAGTCTGACTACTCGGAGTATAAACAGAGAAGCAGACTGCATGCTTTTGCTCCTGTGGCACGAAAGGGAGGGAGTAAGATTTATTCATATGCAACTTCATTTGATTCTACACTGAGATTTTTATACTGAAAACTACTTTTGTGTTTGTGACTTTTTTAAGGTGCTGGGAACCCAAATTGCAAAGTTGCAATTGTAATGGGCAAAACCAAAAACTCCTCAGCATCCAGGTAAGGATTCCTAGGAGATTCAAAGAGGTATCTAAAACTTGTTTCCTGGAGGAGTCAGTGCTTGCAAAAATTTTGTTAGGTGAAATACCTTTAATTGCCTTGATCAGTCGGATGTGCTTGTGAATTACAGGGGAGTTTTAAACCTGTGCATGTATCTGTCTGGAGAAGAAAGTTGCTGACCAAGCTCCTGTTTTGCTGTCAGCTGCCGATGACTGAAGCCTCCCAACCTTTTCCCTGTCACCAGCTTTCATCCACATGCTTCCCCTCCTCTGTTGCACTAGCCCTAGTGTTCATGCAGCTGTGTGATGAATTGGATCAGGAAATTTTGGGGGGTTCAGTAACTTCATCTTGGTCACATTACTTTTAGTCTGTATCAGTTGTTCAACCAATAACTATCTCTGGCTTACAATTTATTTCCTAAGTATAGTATATAAGACAATTAACAAGACTAACAATTGCTTGCTTAAATGACAATAAACCCAAAAGTTTTTAGAGCTTCCCTGTACAGAATGAGTCCAAGTGGCACATCAGAGACCTGAAGTTACCTACTAAGTTTTTCACAAAGTTATCTGTAGGTATGGAAAGTGAAGTTTGAAACCTGGGATATTGTGTGAGCAGAGAGCATCGCACATCTTTAATCAGACTTACTCATTCCATTCCTATATGTGTAAATATAATACGTCCCTTTTTAATACGTTTAAAATAAATACGTTGTTCAGCTCTTATTATCAAATTAAAATTGCCTTTTACAAAAACTTACACAAGTGATGAATAAAATGCTTCATGACTTGATTCCATTAAAATCACACCGCTTGTAATACAAAAGAATTGCAACATTTATATCTCTAAGTTGGATGTTAGCCCAAATTCCACTGATGATCTTAGGTTTTTAGATTTGGCTACGTTCCATTGGGAAGTAAACAGTAACTTGCTTACAGCATACAGGATGGTTTGTCCGATGGCTGTACGGACAGTGGCATCCGCTGAGCTCTTTGAAGCTGAACAGGAGTTCGTGGGGGGGTTATGTGATACTGCACTTCCTAGAACTGGAGACTGAATTGAGGGACCTGGGATGTCGCCTCCAGTTCTGTGTGACTACTAACTAACCTTAAATATTCTGAAGGAATTTAAATATGGGGATAAGGAATTTAAATATGGGGATTCTTTTCCTAAACTATAGGCAAGCCAAGATCATGATGATGATAAACGTGAATAAAAGTTTATTCAAGAGAATAAAAGGAGGGGGGGAGATGGGCTGGGTGATACAGAAGCACTTGCACAGAAGTGGCGGAAGCAGTAGTTTTTCGGTCGCGTTAGATGCCAGTAGTACATTTTCACTTGTTGACTGGTGATTCAAGGAGTGTTGAAGCCTGCATGCCACACTGCATGCAGGCAAGAGGGCTGTAGGTGGTGTAGGTAAATGTCAGTATTGACTTTATGCAAGTGCTAAATTGAGGATAGAACATAAAAATAGTGGAGGGAGGGGACAGAAGGGAGGCTCAAAGTTAATTGTAACTTGTGCATTTTGTCTTGATCAGGTACGAGCAGCACAGTATGATCATTGTTCCCATGGACACTCCAGGGCTGAAGCTGATAAGACCCCTCTCAGTGTTTGGCTACCTGGGTAGATGATAATATTTATCAGCTATATGTGTATTAATTTTTAGCAGTCTCAGGAGTTGCAGTAGTACTAATAAATACTGTGTATGAAGTAGATCAGTAAAATGCATATACCGAAAAAGGATTAGGAATCGAAGGCCTGTATTTTTCTCCTCCTTTGTTTTACCCTGCTGTTGTGTTTTCTCTGTGCCTGTAGATGAGATCCATGGAGGACATTTTGAGATACACTTTAATGATGTGCGAGTACCTGTCTCCAGTATAATACTGGGTGAGTTTCAGTATTAGTTCCTTTTTAATACATACAGCAATGAACCAAGTTTTATGAAATAGTGGCTTATTTTGTGAATCACTGTAAGTTATTACAAACAGCTTACACAGGATTCCTTAGATAAAGTGTGTCCAGCTGTGATCGGTTGAGCCAGGGTCTCAAACACATGTAAGAGGGAGCCCACTCTTCCTTTAGCAGTCTACCTGCTGCTTGACTATAACTTTTTTAGAGCAGAAGGGTGATTGAAGGAAGCAGGGCAGCTGTAGCTGTCATGCGAAAGTCACTTCCCTGAGGCAGAGCGAGGCAGAAAATGTCAGTGGCGTTCTTTCCCCAAAACTGGTTTCATAGACTTTACGTATTCTTTTAAAAAGAGCACTCTGCTGTAGTCTGTGCCCATCCAAGCCTAGGTGCCTGCAGACCTAACAGAACTGAAAGTGAAAAAAAAAAAAAAAAAAAAAAAAAAAAAAATAAGGTTTAATANAAAAAAAAAAAAAAAAAAGAATGAGCAGGCTGGCACTGTGACCTTCTGTAGGTAGAATTTTGCTCTACTACTCTCACTTGGAAGAAATCAGAATTTACAGTGTTTCCTCTCTGCTAGTTTTATTTCCCTGGAAGAGCTTTCTGTCTTGAGTAGCCCTAGGACCTGGAAACCTCAAAGTCTTCCCCCAAATTCTCACACCAAATCTCGCAGATAGATATATTTTTCAGTGTAAGATTGACAACATGTAAATTAAATCAGGTAAATCAAACCCTCTCGGAAACCATCTCTGAGTGTACTTTGTGCTGCCAGTATTATTAACGGTGTGTCAGTACAGATCTAGTTGGAGTAAACAAGCAACAGGTCGGCAAAATGAGCTTTTAAGAAGCTTGCTTCTAGCTCTGGTGCTGTGGGGCCGCTTCTGCTCAGAGCCGTGGAGCGTTTCAGGTGGGAATCAAGGAGTCTACATGTGCCTGCTTTTCTTTCCAACCAGGTGAGGGCAGGGGGTTTGAGATAGCTCAAGGTCGGCTTGGGCCAGGCCGTATTCATCACTGCATGAGGTCCATTGGCGCGGCTGAAACCGCTTTGCAGATAATGTGCCAGCGTGCAGCACAGAGAGAGACTTTTGGGAAGAAGCTGTATCGCCACGTAAGCATGTTCCCTCTTTGTCTCCGTTCACATGCTCCAGACATCACGCTTTGTTTTGCCCACACAGAACCTTGTGACTGATCACAGACACTGCAAGAGATGTGCCCTAACCTCGAATTCCTATTCATAATGCCTCAGGTGACAAAGGAAAAAAATCACGTGGCGAGGCTCCCATTTTTCACTATAACCCACAGGATTATTTTTTTTTTCCCCCCTTGCCATGAATTGGAGATCCTGTGCTGGGTTTGAATACAGATTTTGTCACCATGGGTTTTTCTCTGCTTTCACTGATCACTTTGGACAGGTGTTTTTTCAGCTTATGTTTCTGTAGTTACAGTCTGAAGTCACCGGTTTTGTGTATTGAGTTTGTCACCTAGACATCTCTGTTTATGATTACTGGAGATGCTCAAGGGTCTAAATTTGACTTAAAATTTTACTGCTCTGATCAATTATTCATACTTACTTCTGAAAGTACAGACCAAACCCAGGCCATATTAGGATTATTGGTCTTACCTTGCTCTGGAATTGAAATAGTTTTGTGAGAGAGAGCTTGCTAGAATAACAAAAAGAGGACAGCCTGCTTTTTATAGGAACCATCAGCTTTTAGTAGTTGGCCTATCAGATTTCAAGTGTTCCTCAGTCTTATCCAACAGATGGATGACTTTATTGGAAAAAACAAGTAAAGGCAACGGAAAGAGGAAACTGAATTAGTGTCTGGCACAGGTCATAGAAAATTGTTTGTACAGATCCAGAGGGAATAATCTTACATATCCATCTTCCAGTCACGTCATTGCCAAACTTCCATTCACCACCATAACCTTGAATTAATCAAGTTGGATGAGGTGCGTGCTATTTCTCAGAAGCTCGTTAAAGTAAAAGCGGTGCTTTATGAAGCCGCAGGCAAGACCTGGAGGCCAGCTGCACAGCCAGCGTAGATTCTTCGCAGCTCTGGGATAGCTAAGGAAGAGGTGAGGCTGTCGGCTGTCTCGGGTAACAGGCTGACTGCCACCACCGCCCATGCGGCAGTTAGTTACAACCCCGGGAGCTGTCGGCAGAAGAGGGTGCCTGAACACCTCCGCCCGGGTTCAGATCACCTTTGCTGGCGGGAGCTACGCCAAGCCCCCAGACTTTGCACTGAAGCGAGTGCTGCACGTTCACTCGTGCCTCCTGCCAAGGCCACCACATCCACGCTCCAGGCAGGAGCGTATGCCCAAGACCGGTTCAGGCTCCAAACAGCTTTTGTGCCGACAAGCACCATGTGAACATTTTTTTTTTCCCTGCTGTGGTATGTTGGCTGCAGAGGGGAGTTAGCCAAGAGGAGCAGGGAAGGGCTGCCAAGACCAGACCTCCATTTGGATCAAGGAAGCTACTAATTTATCATCGATGTGAACAGGCAGATGCAACAGGCACCACCCTGCAGCTGTTCGCCTGGGCATGTAACACACCGCCACCAGTAGTGTAAGGAAAACAGAATCCATTCCTCTCCTCTTTTACGCATACACCCCCCCACCCACCCACTCCCCCCAATTTTTGTATACTGGAGTGCGTTACACAGAGAGATGGCTGGGCAAAGGAAAGCAGGGAGTAAAAAGCAGGCTCTGAAGGGCTTCAGGAAAATGGCTAGCAGGCAGCAGGTCTGAGCAGGAAATGAGTGTGTGCCAGAATCAGAGGTTTTTTTCCCCTTTATCCTCCTTCCTGCCAGGAAAAGACCTGCTCTATCTTCAGTATTTCCATCAGCTGAGCATTTTCTTTCTCCCCCCCCTCCCCCCCATATGAAATTACACACATCAAACTGGCTTTAATTTGCACAAGGCTGTCACTCAATGACTGAACGTGTGCATGCCGAGATACAGGGGCAGCTTCCTTAGGGCAGGTTTACCCGGACACGCTGGGAGGCACCGACTGACTTTCTGCTTGGCGGCTTTGGTTTCTTGCAGGAAGTTGTTGCCCACTGGATCGCTGAATGCCGCCTTAGCATAGAACAGGCTCGCCTGCTTACTCTCAAAACAGCCAGCAAGATTGACATGTTGGGCAACAGAAAAGCAAGGAAAGAGGTAAATTTTTCTTTGCCGGCCTTAGGCCAGGACTTGGGGATGCAATTCCTGTGCATTCAGCTGGGGGAATCTAAACTAAAACATATTGCTGGAAGGTATCTTTCTTTTTAACTGTAGAGCGTAACTTCATGTTGAAAATAGATGGCCTTAAGATGCGCTTTTGATTGTCATGAGATTGGAAAGCGTTCCCTGTTAAAATCTTGGAGATCAATCTGATAAAGTATTTAAAAATTAAAGAAGTTCAAGTATTTGCTCGTTTGTGTCAACACAATGAGATAAGTTTTGGGTGACTGTCTGTTCTGGAAACATTTTTTACCTTACCCAGGGAACAGGAACAGCAGCGCTCTCGTCCAATCCAACAGGGAAGTAATGTACCTTGAGATACCAATCTTCAGTACGACTGTTAGATAAACATTTTCAGTTGCTTATGAAACTCTTACTGATAACGTGAGTTCTCTTCTAACCGCAGGTAGCCATGACCAAAGTGGTTGTCCCTCGAGCTGTGCTTAAAGTGATTGACTGCGCAATCCAAGTGTGTGGTGGAGCTGGAGTTTCCCAGGATTTTCCTTTGGCTTCTATGTGAGTAAGGGAGACATAGCTGTAGATTCTAAACATTTTTTTGATTTTAAGATAATGTGGTAACACCCAGTACATGCAGTTTCACCTCAGGTAGCCCAAAATACACGGTCCGTATGCCTTTCAGTTACACAACTTAAACCAAGTACTTCCATAATTCAATTCCGATGCAAGTCCATTGCTTTGCTGTTACAAACAAACAAACAA
>VZTL01044584.1:13980-28164 GCA_013400535.1 Scopus umbretta | reverse complement strand
GTGCCCCTGTACTCGGCACTGGTGAGGCCACACCTCGAATGCTGTGTGCAGTTTTGGGCCCCTCACTACAAGAAGGACGTTGAGGTGCTGGAGCGTGTCCAGAGAAGGGCAATGAAGCTGTTGAAGGGTCTGGAGAACAAGCCTTCTGAGGAGTGGCTGAGGGAACTGGGGTTGTTTAGTTTGGAGAAGAGGAGGCTGAGGGGAGACCTTGTCGCTCTCTACAACTTCCTGAAAGGAGGGTGTAGTGAGGAGGGTGTTGGTCTCTTCTCCCAAGTAACTAGCGATAGGACAAGAGGAAATGGCCTCAAGTTGTGCCAGGGGAGATTTAGATTAGGTATTAGGGAAAATGTCTTTACTGCAAGAGTGGTGAGGCATTGGAACTGGCTGCCCAGGGGGGTGGGGGAGTCCCCATCCCTGGAGGTTCTCAAACAACGTGTAGACGTGGCAATTCAGGACATGGTTTAGTAGGCATGGTGGGTTTTTTTGGTTTTGTTTACTTTGGGTTTTTTGTTTGTTTGTGTTTTGTTTGGGTTGGGGGGGGAGGGGTTGATGGTTGGTCTAAATGATCTGGAGGTCTTTTCCAACCTCAACAATTCTATGATTCTATATGAGGGAAACAAACGTCAGCTTTGGTAGTTGGTTGGTTTTGTTGGTTGGTTGTTTTTTTGTTGTGTTTTTTTTTTTTTTTTTTTAAGAAACCTAGGGGATTTTATCCACCAAAATCGCTACAGGTTTCCTTTGTTTCAAGTCCTATATGTGATGTCTTTTTTTCCAATGCAGCTGAGCATGGTATTTTATTCTCAGTCTGGTCTGAGGAAGAACTTACTTTTCACAGCTCTAGCAAAGAAAATGATGAGGCATTCATTCAAGAAGCAGAACATAAAATAGACATACTTCAACACAAGCCATTCCTTTTCAAGTCTAACGTCAAATTTGAAACAGCGGGTTCTTCTACAGCAAACCATGTTTTCTTTTGCAGTCATAAATACCAGTGCTTTGGAACCTTTTGAATTCTCCAACTCCATAAAAATGATGAAAGGAGACAAGAGAAGAATTTGCCATTTGAACTGGTGCTGGATTGGTAAAACAAACATGAATTGTAATGCTCCTGGGTTATCTTATCAGTAATGTTTCTGCTTGACACATTACAAAGCACCAAAATCTTTTAACTGTGTTCAGATAGATGTGAAAATGTTTTCAGATAAATATAAAGGCCAATGTCAAATGTTCTCCTACAGGTTGTAAATAATGATGAGTGAAAAACAATACCTGCAATCACCTGTATGTAAGCTTTCCTTTTCAACCTGTTTGAGGTGCTGCCATTGAGCAAGGACTGACAGAGAGCCCCGCAGATCAGGATGAGGCTTCTTGCAGAGCAGTCATGCTTAATAACCTGCATCACTGCATGTGGATGACTCTGCCTCTGTGAAATAATTAGTTTCCTCCTGAATCTTTGGTTGTTAGAATCAGCTAATGTACTTCCCCTACAGCCCCCGCCCTCTCCTTAGAATATGTATCAAAAGATTGATTTGACTGCTTGAGGCTGGTAAAATCTAGCAAAAATGTTTTGGTAGAAAGAGAATTAGCCCTTAGAGTATGACACTAGCTAGTGGATGAGAGAGGCTTTTAGATGTGTTAGTAAAAGGGATTGTACTTAGGCAATAGCAGTCTGGATAGGGAGACACTGAGCATCCATCCTTCCTGCTTCACACCTGAGAAGAAGTAAAGTGAACGGAAGATGCTCAGTTGCTTGTGCCATCCTGCTAGAAGCTCAACACAGAAACACAAAATGATGTGAAACACCCTATCCCCTGCATGGTAGTGTTGAATATGCTCTCGGAAAGAGAATAAGTATTCCTGTTTTACTGAGGGGGAATTGATGAAGAAAAGAAAGCCTAGAAATTAAGGGATTTCACCAAGATCATCCAGGAGGCTGCTCATAAAGCTGACAGCAGACTACCTGTCTTCAGAGTTACAGTGCACTGCTCTTAGAGCAAATACCAAGAAAAATTAGAAATGCATATTGGAGAAAAGACATTTGATGCAATTGATGTTACTAAAACTTCATGGAGTCTTTCTCATACCAGTACATGACATTAATGATGTTGTGTGATTGGTATTTAGTAACTGTGGATCTGCTTTGCTCTCCAAAATATAGAAACTTCATGAGGAAAGTAGGTAGGGTGAAGGTAGGGAAAAATAATGTCTGCTTCAGTCTTTACATAGTATTATGAGCAGAATTATCTGGCTATAATTTTAGAATTGCATCAATTACACCAATTTTAATTCAGTAGGTCTAAATCTAATTCTTTCTCTGCAACACAAAGGCAGTTTTTTAAAATTAAGATCAATCCAGAGCCCAGCTGAGAAGGTGAGAGGGGTTAACTTTGTGTAAAATTTCACTTCAGAATCTTTAAGAATGTTTTCCATCAAACTAAATAATACTGTTTTGCAATTACACAATTGCCTCTTTAGTTGTAAAATCATCCTTTTGTTAAGGGTATCTGTAGGAATTATTAAACAGGATTTTTATTTTAAGAAGCTGCAGTTGTTCAACCTATTTGTCTTGTTTTAGGCCCTCCGAAGTTATAGAAGTAAAAACAAGAGCTTGGGGATAATGAATTTTTCTTCTTCCTGTAAAATGATTCTTTGGATACAACTTCAGTATCTGTTTAAAGCTTTCTGGGCAGTGAACATGCTAAAAAAAATATATATTTTTTTTTCAATCTATATCCATTTTACCCCACTCTCAATTGATTTCTGAAAAATCAGCATAATTAAGCTGGGAAACCACATATTTAAGTATGGGCTGGTGACCTAATATCACCTGCTGGGCTTTGCTTGTTACTGGGATTATAGGAAGTTGCTGTTTAATTAGGATGCTGGCTAAACAGCGCATTATAAATTAAGTTAATTGATTTCAGCAATGGTTTAAATCTCATGGAGTTTGAGGTTTTGCAAACCTTGCAGGCTATTTTCAGATCTGAGAACTCATTAAAATAGACTTTAAGCTTGTATTGGGTTTTTTGTTGTTGTTTTTCCTTTGGGTTTTTTTCTGTAACTTCCTTGGAATTAAAGCAGTAGTGTGATGATGGATTAATATGCAGAAAGTGAGAATGGCATGCACTGAGTGACTGTCTTTACATAAGACAGATACTGTGGCTCATTTCTGTTGCTGTTGATCCAAATGGACCATAGCTGGATAGCTGGGAACTCTGCTTCCAGGCTGCAAATCTACAGGCTGGTGCCACCTCTACTATGACCATACCATGCCTACCCTGCTGGGATGGTAGTGTGCTTTGGTGATCCTGTCACGTCCTGTGAGTACAAGGGATTTGTTATGAAAACGCAGCTTGATTTAAGCAGTGCTGCCCAATTGAGGATGAAGTTCACTCTAGTTTTCCCACCATATTATGAATCCATCAATTCTTCCTTACCTAGTCATTTATTTACAGAATGACTAAAAACATTTGGCTTCAGGTGGTAAGCAGACACACTTACCTATTCCTAATGAAAATATTAACAGAAGTCTTTCTGGTAATAATGTTCTTTGTTTTATCATACCTCAGATCTGTTAATCCGGCATTTTAGTTAACTGTTAGACCTGCTTTTAGTAGAAGACTTCCTAGATGTAGGATCTAGGCCACTGCTGCTTAGTAACCCCACACTAGATGAAGTGCACACCTAGGCTTTTTAAGTGTTGGGACATGTGATATCTGTCAGCCCATTCAAAGCAGTTTTGCAAGCATGAAACAGTTGCCTGCCAGCATGAATTTCCCAGAGTAAAGATCTTTATTATCTCTGTGCTTTTTCTCCCCCAATTCTAAGTCTTGGTCTTTTGCCATACTGTATGCTGTCCAATGTTTTAACCATCCTCTACTGTTAATCTATCAGCAAATGGCTTAAATTACCCGGGTGGCCGAGAAGGCTGATGGCATCCTGGCTTGTATCAGGGACAGTGTGGCCGGCAGGAGTAGGGAAGTGATTGTGCCCCTGTACTCGGCACTGGTGAGGCCACACCTCGAATGCTGTGTGCAGTTTTGGGCCCCTCACTACAAGAAGGACGTTGAGGTGCTGGAGCGTGTCCAGAGAAGGGCAATGAAGCTGTTGAAGGGTCTGGAGAACAAGCCTTCTGAGGAGTGGCTGAGGGAACTGGGGTTGTTTAGTTTGGAGAAGAGGAGGCTGAGGGGAGACCTTGTCGCTCTCTACAACTTCCTGAAAGGAGGGTGTAGTGAGGAGGGTGTTGGTCTCTTCTCCCAAGTAACTAGCGATAGGACAAGAGGAAATGGCCTCAAGTTGTGCCAGGGGAGATTTAGATTAGGTATTAGGGAAAATGTCTTTACTGCAAGAGTGGTGAGGCATTGGAACTGGCTGCCCAGGGAGGTGGTGGAGTCCCCATCCCTGGAGGTGCTCAAACAACATGTAGACATGGCACTTCAGGACATGGCTTAGTAGACATGGTGTTGTTAGGTTGATGGTTGGACTAGTTGATCTTAGAGGTCTTTTTTTAACCTTTATGATTCTGTGATTCTATGTTTTCAGTTATTTTTTTCTGATATGTGATGTACCATGCACTTACTCATAAAACTGATTTTATTTGTTTTAATTAATGTTTTTTGGGTTTTTTTTTTTTTTTTCCCCTCTGGTATTCATTTTTTGGTATGTGCCATGCTCCTGTGACAATAACAAAGCTATTTTACAGCTGGGGGTAATCTAAGGCGTGGTTACCAGGCTACCTCTCTGTGGTAACACTTTGGAAAAAGCTCAATTTCTGGTTTATCTTTGAATTGCAAGATAGGCTTCACTTCTTGGTTTGCTCTGTGACAGGACAGAAAACTCATTTACAGCTGGCTTTTTCATTTTGTAGTCATGCAAAAATGTAAAGCCATGAGAGTTGTGAGACAGGAGGTGTTGCACTTAGGTAGCCTGTTTTGATTTTTTTTTTTTTTTTTATTGTGTGTGTATAACTCCTCAAAGATTGCTAAGGAAGTATTGCTTGCTTGAGAAGACAGGCTGGGATTGCTGCCAACAGTTGGTTGTTCAAAAGCAGTACTCCTGTGCATCCTCCATGTGGGAGAGTTGCGCTCTTGTGTATGTCTTCTCTTTACCTGTTGTAAAGAGCAGCAAGGCAACTGCACAAACACGGATTTCCCTGTGTGAGAAGTGAAGCAGGAAAGTCTGGGACTTGCTGGAGTTGCTGCACATGTGCTGATATGCTTTGCACTGACTAACGTCCCCCAAATGCCACTCGAGCAGCTGTCCAGCAGTGCAGGGGGAATGCCCAGCTGCACAAATGCTGCAGTCACCGCTGGCAGCAGGCAGGGATCCATGTATTCTACTCTTGTAAAAAATTTAGGTAAAATAGTGATGTTTGGATACGAAACCATGTACTTCCACTTGTATTTTTTTGAAATATGTATTTTTGCCTGCATCTTATCTCAGGTAGCTTGCAAAACTAAGGTATTAAACAGGGTGTATCGTAGCATCAGAATAGAAGGAATGTAATTCAGTGGTGTTCAGAAAGGTAGTTTAAAATAATATATATAAAAATATAAAGAAGAATGATCCTAGAAAGAATGTTCAGGTGTTAAAGTGCAAAAACTGCTGCAGAAAACTGACTAATGGCATAGTGCTTCAGAATGCTGAAGGTGTCCTAGCCGTGTTGTATTGTCGATGAGAGGAGGAGGAGAGAGTAGGTAACTAAAAGCAAACCATGATGGATATCGTATTTGGCTGTGTGCCTCAGAAGGGAACTTGTGGCCAAATTTCTGAGTGCTGTTGTGCATGTTTTGTGGTATCAAAGGGTTTCGTTTGGACCCAGTCACCTATTTGCCTTTCTAAATAAAAATATACTGGCATCAAATACTTAGTAGCTGATGAAAGTACATCAGCCTGAAAAAAAACCAGCTTCCATTTCATCACTGTAAGAACAGTCAAAGGAATGTATAAAGCAAATTATTCCTGTCTAATTGCTAATGGAACAAAAGCATCAGGAAGCATTTCAACATTGAAGAACTTAAGAAAAAAGTTTTCTTTTTAAAAGAGTAACCGTAGAAACTACACATAAGCATGAAAATGTTGATGCACAGCAAATATTTTTTTTTCTACATTTCATTTTCTTTTGGAGTCCACATAAAATAACTACCTGTTATCACTGTAAACCAAATCAAAACTGAACCAAAGATGAGCGAGTGTTACCTGATTGGTAAGTAATTGTTATCCTAGCTGAACAGGCTAAAGACATCTCAGGCCAAGAAAAGTCCAGACCATTTCTGAGACCTGGTATGATCAGGTCAGTAAGGACCCTGTGACCTTTAGGCAGCAGCAAAATAATATTCACTGTTACAACATCTAAATTTTTGTTTTTAGAAAAAACAAAGGAAAACTACAGAGATGGAAAAAAGGTACTGTAGATGTTTTGCTGGGGATGGAGAATCATAATACAACATGCTTCCTAATTTGGGGATTCTTCTAAAAGACATTAAAATCAATTTTTTAAAATTGTTGTTGCAATAGACTGTGTAAGTGTACATGATATATATTTCTTTACCCCGTTGCTTTTGGGGACATAATAAATAACCAGATTAGTACCAAGTCACAACTGTAAACCTCACCTTTCAGTGCGCCTACCTCCAGCTAAATGTAATCTTATCGTTCTGTCTGGATAGGTACAAAATGTTAAATGGGAATCGGTCTTCAAGGATGCATTTGCCATCAACTTTTAATTTGAAGGGTTCTTAAATCTGAAAAAATGAGAAGTTCGCAAATTGATGTGGATGAACCAGCTCTAAGTAAATAGTTAAGAAATATTTATTTAATAGTTTGAGCACTTTAACATCACATGCAATTTCATTTCCTATTCCATCTTGTGTTCCAGTTGCCTGCTTCACCAGTTCAACTGCTATTGAAGCATTCAGAAGACTGGTTTCACCTGGAGATTAGCTTTGGTATTTCTTGCTATATTAATTTCAGACTGGTTCTATGGCGCTTAATATTTTAAATATTTATTTTACTTTTTTATGTTGTACTGGATTTTTTTCCCCTTTGTTGCGTAATCACAGATACATTCAAGATTTTGCTTTAAAACATAGGCTTGTTTAGTGATTAAAAAGGTTATGTTAAAAAAAATTTAGGAAATGCATAGTGTGTGAGGCAATAGAACTGTAGTTTGTACTGGTGTGTTTATGTTAAGAAGGTTAATTAATTTTCAAAATATGCACTTTTGCTTTCATGTAAAATATTTTAACCTTATTATCACATTCAATGAAACGTTTTAGTTCTGTGGATTAAGATCTGTATGAAGTTTACAAAATTGTGTGAAACATTAACATTACATAAAAATATTTTTTTTCAAATTCTTAAGTTTTAATTCTTATAATATGTAAGCATCTTAAAATTCTGAAAAAGCTAATTATTTAGATGCCTAAATATATATTTAGATGATTAACCTGAAGATGTAGTTAGGGAAAAAAACCAAAACAAACCACCAAAAACCTATATTCAAAATCAGTGGAAAATTATATAACACAAGAAACAGGCTTCATATCTGAATTCAAAACCGACATGGAAACTGCAGGACTGGCCTTTCTGCCTCTGTATATACTTTCTCTCCCTGCCTTGACAATGAATGTCAGGACTCTGAAATACTTTTGGATAGTTGAACATAAACATTATAGAAGGGGTTTTTTTTGCTGTTTCAGTAAGAAAATGATTCTAATGTACTTTTTCCCCCCTCTAATAGCTTGAAGTGCATTGGATAGTTTTGATCTCATTACTAAGTACCGGTGATTTCTTTTCCTTAGGAATATAAAATAGCATTAGCAACAGGCATTTTGTCACTTTGTATGCTTCTCTTGATGATCTTTTACCGATGTAGATTTCTGCTTCAATATTTTCGTGACCCATTTCTTCTGGAAACATTGTTGGATAACCTTACTTAGCTTTATACAGATGACATTTTTCTGTGATGCATATTATAAAGAGAATTCATTAAAGTACTCCTATAAAGGGTGAATTTTACTAATCTTTTCTCATAATATTTGTTTTGCTTCTCTTGCTGATGAGACACAAAAGAATTTCTGTTTGTCATGAGGAAGATAATTTTGTCCGTGTATTGGGCCAAATGTAATGTAGCGCAAATCACCTGTAGGTGAGGCCTATAGGGTTGATTAACTTTTTTTTTTAAGATCAGGAAAGGAGCATTCAATAAGCAACTTGTAGCAGCTGCCCACTGATCAGCGATGCAGGTTCTTACAGAGTGCCTTTACATGGATGTAAGGAGAGATTTCTGTTTTCTCTCTGCTCTGACAGGCTGTACTTTCTAGTACGGACCAAGCCCCCAGTGTGTGGTTCACCTGTCCAGGCTTGGGGAGAATGTTAGGAACTGCATACAATTAGTGGCTAAGTTGAATTACAGAACTTTTTCATTCTTTGTTTTGTATTTTCCACAAAATCTCTTGGAGGCTTCTCTTTGTGTAATGGGGTAATCTTGCATACAGTTGTAATAATGAACTTATGGATTTTTCTTTCATATTCATGTGGAAGTTGTTCTGTGCCAAATATCTGACAGACTGTCTAGGGGAGTTTTCTTCTAGTGTCTTTTTTAGTCATTGAATGACTACATTTGTCTTCATTATCAAGATAATAAAGCACTTCAATAACTCCACTTTATAGATTCAGTGATACACAAGAGCACAGTGTTGCCTTTTAGCTTCCAGCAGGTGACCAACTACTTTCACCATGCTTTCCTAATTTTTGTACAATCACACAAAGACTAAACTTGTTGAGCAGCAGAACTCGCAGAGCTTGGGTTTCTGTGGCTCTCCCCTGCATGCGTTCTCTAGTGCCTAGTAATGAGATTGATCTTACTGCTATAACTTTATTCACTGTGAGCACTTATTTTAGTCTTTCCTCTACTTGCAGCCTGTTTTTACAAACCTTATTTTAAAATATCTTTGAAACCTTTGCAATGTGTTTGCCAAGTTCAGTTGAAAATGCACAAGGATTTCCAGTCCTTTAAGAGAAAGGGGTGAATACCAAAATAATGATGATTATATAAATCTTTCTTATGCTGTGAACAAGTCTGGGAAAAAGTATTTTTGTTATATTTTATGGTGGTTGTTCAGCTTCAGTTACCTGCCCAGATGTATTGAAGAGTTCTTTATTCTGTCCTTTAGAAGTAGGAGACCATTGCACGCTTTTAATCAAGGTTTATAGTTGTTTCTAGTTGTTTTTGGATAAAGTGTGACAATTATGTCATTGATTTGTCATCTGTAGATGACATCCACCCGTATTTGAGTCTTTAGGATGTTTAGGTGGACCACAACTGAAAAGGGTGGTGAACTCTTCAAACACTGTCTTCATTTGCCATTTTACTGCTGCTATTGTTCAGAAAGATTGGAAAACCTGTAGACACACCGTCCTGTAATACAGTACACTGGTACATAAAGAAAAAGCAAAATAGGCAGGCTCTGGTTTCTGCCCAAACAGAACTAACAAAACCCTCTTTGCTTCATTAATTGGACTTCACCAAACTGCAAATGAAGGTCTGGGTAAAATTCCTTTTTTTTTGTTAGTAGTCCAAGGATGGACTAATCTGAAATGGACATTTTGGATAATAAAATATATGTTGAAGTAACTTTGCTTGATACTTGGTATAGATCATAGCAAGATACATAGTATGAATAAAAAAATGGTTGAATTTTGGATGCATACGTGATCAAACAAGTTTTTCTGGAACAAACCAAAAAATTTGATATTCTAGATGATAGAACTTTTTTCCTTCCAAGATGATCTACTTTAGATTTGTTGGCTTGATCCTTTGTTAGATGTGAGGAAGGAAAGGGATTAGTGTGAGCTGTAGAATCTTCACAAAAACAAATCAGCCCTGTGTTTTGTTAGAAAGAAAAGTGTGGGGATAGATTTCTGGCAGAATGATAAACTAGAACATGACATTTTGTCCTAGCAAAGGTACAGTTTCCTTTACCTCTGAGCATCTTGTCTTGTTTATTTTCAATTAATTTATTACTTGAGCGGCACATAACTCATTTCTATCATCTTCCTGCAAGTGACCCTTCGGAAGATGGTTGAATTACTCCTGTCTTGTAAAGAACAAGCTGCTTTTGTCGCTTATACCATACACACTGCATGCTTCTTTCAGCCTATTTTCTTTCTAGTCGTATTACCATTTACAAGCATCGACCAGCACAGCTGTCATTTAAAGTAAATGAAGTAGATGAGGACTTATTTGCTAGGGACCCATAAAGAAGAATCAGTCATAGCTTGTGTGTGTCTAATATACTGCAGACAATCTACTGCTTTTTTCTTTCCTGTGTTACTCTATTTGTTGATTGGGATTGTGGTGGTAGAATTATCAATATTTGAGATTTGAAAGGTCTGGTTAAGAAGTTTATCTTAACTAAAGGAACATTCCTTTTGACTAAAAGTGCTGACAGTCTTTGGTAGTTTCCAGCTCCCCATTTCTGCACCAAGGTAATACTGAATGTGCCACTCCTATAGGCTCCGAGTCGCCTCTCGCTGTTACCTTACTGTTTGATTGCTTCTCAGAAGCGTGGCAGTTAGCAAGCTACTTAAGGAGTCCATCCTTCCCAGGGATGGATATCTGTCTTTAACATTGAAATTTTTTTTTTTTTTTTCCCCTCACCTTCCCCCGGCTCCACCTTCCCCCAGCTCCTCCTTCCCCCCCTGCCCCACAACAGTATATAGGCTGGATCTCTGCAATCACTTAGTAGAGAATAAGGGAGCAAAGGGAAAAATGCTGTCCAAATGTTCTCTCACTATGATGAAAGGTAGTAAGTCTGATCTGTCCTACATTGTACATGCATTATTATGCACTTTTCGTCCCCAGATACTCCAACAGGGAAGAAACTAATCTGGAAAAAAAAATATTCACATTAGTTGACTTTTTGATCCTGTGGTAGACTTTGGCCAGAACAATACTTAAATGTCCAGCAATTTTTTTTTTTTTTTTTTAGGAATTATAATAAATGGAAAAACAAGTGTGGGTACAATACATACTTCTAAAAAGTATTTTGCTGGTTATGTCTAATAACTAAGAACTAAAACATGTTTACCTGCAGAAAATTACATTAACCTTGTCATTTCAACAACCTCCAAGTTCTATTCAAACTTACAAAGTTTTTGGTAACACTTCAAGGCTTTGCTAATCCTAGTTTGCTTGCTTGTTCACAATTCTTGTACTTGATTTCCCCACCCCTTAAGGCTCAATTCACAGTGTAGCTTAGGTTGGAAAGGACATCTGGAGATCATCTAATCTAACCCCTTTACTCAAGCAGGGTCAGATAAAGAAGGCTGTCCAGGACTGTGTCCAGTCAGACTTTGAATATCTCCACAGATGGAGACTCTGCAACCTCTTTGGGCAACCTGTTTCAGTACTTAAGCACCCTCACAATAAGTAATTGTTTTCTTATGTTCTGATGAAATTTCATGTGTTTCGATTTCTGCCATTGACTCTCATTCTGTCATTGGGCACCACTGAGAGAGAGTCTGGCTCCCTCTTCTTCATTCCCTCCCAGCAAGTATTTATTTATAAGATCTCCCCTAAGCCTTTTCTTCTCTAGGCTGAACATCCCAATTCTCTCAGCCATTCATCATATGAGAGATGCTCCAGACTCTTAGTCATTTTTGAAGCCCTGTGCTGGACTTGCTTCAGTAAGCCCACAACTTTCTTGTGTTGGGGACCCTCTAGTTGTGGCCTCACTAGTACTGAGTAGAGGGGATGGATTACCTACCTCAACTTGCTGGCAGTGCTCTGCCTCATACAACCCAGGAGTCTGTTGGCTGCTTTTGCTGTGAGGGCACATTGCTCGTTCATGGTCAACTTGGCATGCACCAGGACCCCCAGTCCTCCTCTGCAGGGCTGTTTTTTCTAGCTGGTGAGCTCACAGCATGTACTGGTGCCTGGGGTGTTATTTCTCCCCAGGTGCTAGACTTTGCATTTCTCTTTGAACTTCATGAGACTCCTCTCAGCTGAATTCTCCAGTCTGGGAGGTCCTTCTGAATGGCAGCACAACCATCTGGTGTATCAGCAGCTCCACTCAGTTTTGTGTAATCTCTGAACTGGCTGAGGGTGCAGTCTATCCCAGGCTTGAAGTTGTTAATGAAGATGCTAAACAGTATTGGCCCCAGTACAGACCCCTGGGCTAGGCCACTAGTGACTGGCCTACAGCTGGTGCTGCTGATCACAACAACTGTGCTGGGACTGTTCAGCCAGTTTTCAATCCATGTCACTGTGCACTTAATTTAACTCATACTTTGTCAGCTTGTCTATGTGGGTGTTATTGGAAACCGTGTCAAAAGCTTTACTAAAGTAAGAGGTAAACCACATCCACTGCTCCCAACTTTATCCACTAAGCTAGTCACCTTATTGTAGAAGGCTGTCAGGTTGGTCAAGCATGATTTCCATTCATATTTATGCTGTTTACTCTCAATCACCTTCTTGCCCTTTCAGTGTTTGGACAGGGTTTCCAGGACTAGTTGCTCCATCATTCATTCTAAAATTAATTCCATAAGTGCTTATTCCTCTGACGTCTAAAAAGGGGGGCTAAAAAGACTAGCTCAGATGAGTTAGCTACAATGTAAACATCTGTAAGTGGGGTGAGATTGCTCCCATCTCATGTTTGAAGACTAGCATAGAGTATAGAAATAAAATTCTGGCAGTATTTTAAAACCTGAATAGACACAGACTGATCTATATTCAGAATAATGGAAGTAACAGGTTATTTTCAGGTAGTTTGGAAAGTTTGCAGCAAAGATAATGTGTTGCCTGCCTTATTGGAAACTTAGTAAGTCAAAAAACAATCCCAAGAAACATTGGATTTGTGAAAGAATCTTGGAGGCATCTCCTTAGGGTGGGGAGAGTTCAGTTCTTTTTTTTTTTGGCACTCCACTGCCTTAGAGCCATGAATATGTGAAAAGGTGCTTGTTCTATACTAGCAGAAGTTGTATGTTAATTTAACAATAAGAGGAGCAAGTTAAATAATTTGAATAGGAAATCGGTGTAAGTTGTGTCTATTGTGTATGGTACAAATTGAAAAGCGCAGGATTTCCTTTTTCATCTGACCAGCTAGACCAGTGTACAATGTCATTGGATATTACCTTGTCCTTTCAAATTCACTATGTAAAAAAAAAAACTTTAGCTTTGGAACATGTAGCTAATTTGAATACTTATAGTCATATGCTTTCCTGGGTGAAACTTAATAGTTGGAGCAGTAAAACAAGTACACCCGTAAGGCTGAGGGCATGAATGCCATCAGTTAGTAGCTCTCTAATTACCAGGACTTCTATTGAGATAAATAACCTTGTGCTTCTGTAAGTTTGTTCTGTCCTTTGTAAGGACAAAAAGGGTGGTCAAATTATGATGCCCTTGATTTACAGAACTAAGAGCTGGAGTACAAGGAGGTTAGCTTACTTGCCCAAAGGTTATTCAGATGAAAGCGTGTCATGGTTTAACCTGTCAGCAACTAAGCAGCATACATAGCCATTCACTCACCCTCCCCCCTCAGTGGGATGGGGGAGAGAATCAGGGGCAGGGAAGTAAAACCCATGGGTTGCAATTAAGACAGTTTAATAGGACAGCAGAGGAAGAGAAAATAATAATAATAATAATGATAAAAGAATATACAAAGCAAGTGATGCACAATGCCATTGCTCACCACCCGCTGACCGATGCCCAGCCAGGCCCCGAGCAGCGATCACTGCCCCCCCTCAGCCAGCTCCCCTCAGTTTCTGTACTGAGCGTGAAGCCATGTGGTATGGAATAGCCCTGGGGCCAGGTTGGGTCAGCTGTCCTGGCTGTCCCTCCTCCCAGCTTCTTGTGCCCCTGGCAGAGCATGGGGAGCTGAAAAGTCCTTGACCAGTGTCAGCACTGCTCAGCAACAATTAAACCATCAGTGTGTTATCACATTCTCAAACTAAATCCAAACCACAGCACTATGCCAGCTGCTAGGAAGAAAATTAACTGTATCCCAACTGCAACCAGGACAAAGTGGTGGAGGCGTAGGAGAACTGCTTGCAAATATAAACCCAGCATTTGGACAGTTTTATGTTTCAGCCCAAATTTAGGGTAAGAAACTTGGAAGCTCTCACTGTTCCAGGAAATCCCCTGGCTGATCAATGCCCTGCCCTTCTCAAAAAAAAAAAAAA
>VZTL01044584.1:0-13960 GCA_013400535.1 Scopus umbretta | reverse complement strand
AAAAAAAAAAAAAAAATCTTGTTTAGAAAGGTTGTGTAAAACCATGTCTGTCAGTCTGTCAAGTATCTGTTATCTTGCCTGACAAGCTCAAATTCAGAGACAACATACAAATGTAGACTTTAACTGTTAGTTAAGGTAACGTACAAAGCAAAAGTACAAATGGTTTTGGAAAAAAAAGTGTTCATACTTAAGAAAAAGATTTCAGTTCGTACTTATAAAAGTGCTCTATGTAGTCACATATGACAGCAGAAATTGACTCTGTCCTGAGAAGTCCGTGAGCCTGCAAGCTCAAGCAACCATGACTTCTGTGACAATTTCAGCCTGAAAGGAGCAGCTTTACTATCAAATTCAAAACTGTGAATCAGCTTGACTGTAGGGTAAAAATAGCTTATTAAGCCCTATTTCTTTTATTAGTGTGTGTGCTGTTTCTCAGCTAATGAAGTGAGATAGAAAGAGTTATTTTATATTTAATGTAAGGTGGTTACTTATAAGTACTTGCCGTGTTGATCATAGATGTTAACATTAGCTCAAATTAGGATCCAAACAAGGAAGTGATCATCTCTTCAAAGCATGTTTTAGCCTGCAGCATTCACTCCTGCAAGAGGTCGTGTAGAGACAAGTGCCTCCATTTTTAAAGAGGGCTGACAATATTATGATCACTGATGTTGTTTCTTGTTAGGTGAGATAAGATCAGGTCTTATGCTTTGGGATAAACTGAGTTTGAAATTCAGTCCTGATAAGCAGAGAGATTTTACTGTGCAGTTCTGTGGGAGTAACTGTGGGATGTTCAGAGGTACAATAGTTTTCTCTAGTTTTGGTGCTTGTTTCTGTTAGTCTCTGTAAGGACTGGCAGCTCTTTGATTGCTGTACCACTTGTATCTGTGACTTCCATTTTCAATATGAATTAACCATTAGTGACTCGTATATTTGATCTTTAGCATACTTTATTATGGATATACCAGTTGGAAATGTCAGTCACCCTTAGGAAGTGGTTGATTATTCAAGCACAAGTTCTTCCCCCCCCCTTTTTTTTTTCTAGTTATCTTAGCTTGCTGTAGACACCAACAACCATGTCTCCAAATGTTCTTCATTGTTAACAAACCTCCATGTTTGTTGAGAAACAAGGTGTTGAAAGCAAGTGATGCACATCACAGAGTTTGAGATAGGGACCCTGATCTCATAAAACTTTAATTAGGGCAACAACGAAAACTTGATATTTTTTCTTTGGAGACTTTGGCATTTTATTAATCAGGATGAAAATGAGACTTTAAAGTGTCTGTGGGAATTTGGGGAGGTGCGGGGTGAGACAGAGGGATGGCCTAGCACGGGAACCCACCCTGAACTCGTTTTCATATTTGACTTCCCCACAGTTCATGGTTACTTCTGACAATATTTTGATGAAAAATTCTACATTAAAGCTTCAAAAGGGTTCCAAAAAATGGTCTGCTTATTTAAAAAAGTCTTGATTTCAAAGAGCAAGTATTTTGAACTTTTTCTTGATGAATTTTGCAAACAAAAATTTTACTCCTTTCAGGTTTAGTGCCTTGTGCAATGAAACATTCTCTCTCTCTCTCTCTCTGCCACCCACTTATATGGTGACAGAACTACATCAATAAGTTGCATTAAATCATGTCAAGTCAATATCTGAATATGGAATAATTTTTGTCAGACAGAATTATTTCAGGTTTATAGTTTAATTATGCATTTGGGGCGCTCTCTCAAGTGATTATTGACAGCATTTTATGATTGATAGTTGCTGCTTTGAGGTTTGTTGATTAGCTGTGATGAGTTGAACAAGTCCCATGAGAAGTTTTGTCTGTTCCTTGATCAGGTGACTGTTCAAGTACTTCTGGCACAAATACTGATTCATGAGACTTTGAAATGAACTTTCACAGATTTGTGCCAGCGGACACAGATTTATCACAGGGGCTGAAGGAGCTGATTTCTCCCATTAATACCTCAGAGAGGCAGGGACTCTCATGCCTTTGTGATTCATGTTGCAGCTCCTTCTACTCTTGGTCAGAAAAGCATGGTTGCTCAAATGGTGTCATGAAGTAAGCAGGAACCGGTGTTGAGATTCATTATGATGGCTTAGTGAAAACAGTCAAATGATTATTAAGAGCAGTTGTTCTAGCTTTGCTGATAAGTATGAACGTGAAGCACGTTTCTCATATTTACAACATATGGGCTTTCATTTAATCTTTAGATGTACTTAAATAGGTTGATTTTGATATGTAATGCTTTATAGACTTCAAGTTCTGCCTGCCTGATATAGCTTGATTCATTAACGCGCTGTCTATATAGATGTGACCAATGTGGAGAGTCTCCTAAGAATCCTGAAAACTGAACAGATGACAGGAGAGCCAGAGCTGCCAGGTTTGTCAATTACAGCTTTATTTCTTGTCTCTTGTTATTTTAAAATATTTTTGAGAGGGTGTCTATGTCCTCTTCCCCTTGGCTACTTTGGAAGCATGGGCAAAATAAGGCTTCATGTAGGGGATTTTTTTAATTTAATTTTATTTTTTTAATATAAGGTCTGGTCCCTATTAATTCAAGCAATTGGCAACCATTGGGTCTTGCCTGTCCTTTTCTCATGCAGAGAAACTGATTCATCCAAAGCAGGTAACAAATGCCAGTTTCAGAATAAAAATTAATCTCTTAATAAATGGTGTTTATTTAATCAGTGGAACTCCTTGCCCCAGGATGTTGTTGGTGCTAAAAGTTAACATGAATTTAAAGAAAGACTGAACAAATTCATAACAGAAAAATCCTCTGAGGTCTATGAAAAATGCCTAACCACAAACTGGTGGAGGAGTATTTTGAGAAAATACTGATATGTACCTTGACCTTTCCTTATGTCTCTTAAGCATCCATGTCTGGCTGCTGTCAAAAGCAGGCTATTGGCACCAGTTGGTCTTTGCTTGATACACTAGTGCTGCTCTTGTAAACCATCAAGACTTCAGCCTGCTTATTTTGTAGGCTATATTAAAAATAGTGTGGTCTTGTAACCAGAAACTATACTTTGGGGGAGGGGGGAAGTAGTGTTGCACTCTTAAAGCATGCCTGATTGGTTTAATTTGCTTACATGTTTGTATTGTTTCAGCTGTCTTATCCCATAATAACCATGTTTTAATTTATTCCTTGTAACTGGCTTGATGGTCAGTTCAAAAAATGACCATTTTCAGTTGTCTTCAATGCCTATAAGTCAAAGACATATTTTGCTAGTATCTGTCACTCTCCCCAGCATAATAGTAAATACAAGATAGTCCTTGTAATCTTGTTTTCTTTCAGCGGTAAAATGGAGGAAGTCTGAAAAGGATTTGGGATTTCTTTTTAATGGGTGAGCTACACTACCTTGCGTGGTTTTGTCCACAAAAATTGAAAAAAATAGGTGTATATATTTCTACGCTGTTTACACCTCCTGAGCACCTATTCAGTGTTGGCCCTTGCAGGAAAACCAGAATGAATTATGGATAGATGATAAAATTTTCTTAGCTGTCTGTGAGCTTGTCATGACCTATGCATTGCATGTTTAGCCAGGTCTTTTACTTTTAAAGGCTTTCTGATAAACATTATCCAGAAATCTAAATATAGAAGCAAATAAAAAAGATTGTGCACGTCCCTTAACACAGTTTGCTAAACACAAACATTCCTACCATTAAGGTAGTCAGCATATAATGTTTAAGTTGCAACTTGATGATAGTAAAGTAGGACTTTTCAAGCAGCATATTTTCAGCTAAACCACAGTATTTCTATGCAGTTTTATTGGAAACATTTAGCCCCTTTCAACACCGCCCTTCCCCTGCCCTCTTTCTATCTTTGTAACTGGAAGGCTCTACAGTGTGGGAGCTTTGTTCCCGCTCTACCCTGAGTCTGGCCGTAAGCATCAATCTCCGGTGGGTGAGGAGTCTGCTTTTAGCTCTGGTAAACTTAAAAATAGGCCTCTCTGCTGAAGACTGCAGCAGTTTTGCTAAGGTGCAGGAATCTCTCTCTTCTGAAAGTTTACAGCCAGATTGAAGGGAGAGAAAATGCAGTGTGGTTTTGCTCATGTTTGCCCACTTGTATGCCTGGTGCTCTTGGGCAAAAAATGTGGTGTAGTGGGATTTTTTTTTTTTTGTGTTCTCCCCCCGCATCCCCAAAAGTGTTTGTGGAACAGCAGTAACCCCATAAGAGAATGGCTGGAGAGGAGTTGGGGGATGGCGTCTGCCTCCTGGGTTGTCTGGTCATGGCTGCGTGCGGTGGGGTGGTTGTGCTTTAGCAGGCTGGTGTGGGCTTTTCTCACCCTGAACATCAGCTATTCACCCTATCAGTACAAGGCAACCTCTCCGTACAATCCTTTGCAATCCTATGCAGGGAAGTCTGGTCGGGCAGGTATTTACATCAGTCTGCTTGTCTTGAGAGTAGTTACTGCTTGGCATGGCTATGTTTTGCTGTGTGCTTGCATACTATTCCACCCTCCCTTAGTTGTTTCGCCCTCCTTATAGGGCCTAGCAGCCACTTTGGTATGACCTACGCCCTCTGGCTAGGCAGCTGAATACTGTATTTCTTTGCGTTTGCTGCAGTGATGTAAAGCTTTGTCACATAAATAACGCATTTGTTTAGCTCAATTATTTACTATATCAATGCCTGTACATTTAAGGAGAGGTAATTTATACATATTTTTAAATAAGGTCTTCAAAAACAACCATTAAGTTTTAGCATTTACCTATAGTATGAACAGTTGGAGGGTTTATATCAGAAGCTGCAATTCACTTATAAAAACTGACTTAACTTTCTATGGTGTTTCTCTTTCCTGGGAAGTGCATAGTGTAACTTGCCTGCAGAGAGTAGCAGACTAACTTAACAAAAGGCATGCACAATACTAGTGTTGCAAATTTTATACAAAAATGTTATTAACGATTTTCTGATGTAATGACTAGCAAAACAACCATTGTCAGAAGGGAAAATGTTGCAGTGAACACTATATATGGAATAAAAATATTTTTTGAAGATGATCTTGAACAGCTCTGAATAGGAGGCAACTACATGACTCAGAATGAGTGTAAAGAGGTCTGATGCCCCTCGTTGATTTAAGCAGATGTGGGAAAATTTAACCTGTTTGGTGACTGCTAAATTCCCATTATATTATAAGTTACTTTACAGAGCTTGAGAAACAGCTTTTAAAACATTACTGCATCCAGCATCATCCACATATGTTACAAAGACCTTATCACCTAACAAATAAAATGTGGAGGTCACTAGAAGCAAAGTGGTGGCTGAAGCAACTTTGGAACTGTATGGTTTCTGGGGCTTTGGGTTGGTGTCTATCGTGAGCCATACTTGCAGGTGAGAAGAAAATGGACATTTTTCTATCAAGATTCTTCTAATGCAGCAAGAAAGTTGCCTGCGAATAATCTTGCGGGTGAATTTAGAAAGAACCTGAAAGTTTGCAGCAAAGTATTTTCTTACAATTTCAGATTCTCTTCCAAGGTTTTGCCAATCTGAGACAGATCACAGTAGTTCTTACCCTCTTGCTTTACTTTGCAATGCAAAAAACCCAGAAAGTAGGTATTTTTTAATTTAAAGAGAAATAAGTCTGTATCTTCATATTCTTATATTTATAGTTTCAAAAACATTATAAATTTTGAAAATCTTTTGTGTTTCAACCTCCTTTGAGAAGTGTGGAGATTTGCACAGGTCTGTTTTTAGACTTCTCTGTTATAGTTCCTCAAGCAAAGTTAAGGTAAACTAAAAATGAAGCCTGACATGTTCTAAATCTAGATTTTAGCATCAAAAGAAATAGTTTTATTCGTTACATTCAGTAGAACAAAATAAGTTGGAGTTTTTGAAAAATCTAGTGGTTTTTTTTTCTTCAGATGTCAGAAAGCAAGGTGAGATAGTGAGTTTCCATCACCAAACATCACAAATTTCTGTTTTTCTTCAGTATAGTCTCCTACCCAAAGATGATAGTACAAAACAGAAGGGTAATAAAAAGTAATTTACTGTATTGTCCAAGTTGTTTTTCTCTGAGGAATTAAAATATTCTCAGACTTTCCCCATCTATTTATATGATGCTATTTTAATTGCATGTCAGTGGCTTGGAAAAGGGCAGATGACGAATTGCGCCCATAGGAACGTTTGGCACATAATTTTTTTGGACTTTCAATTTGATGCAGCTCACTCGAGGCAATAAACATGACATTCCTGGAAAAGGAGTGTATTACAGTCAACTTGATGTCACGATTATTAATCCCCAATCAATCACAGGACTTTCTGTGACAAACTAAATTAAAAATAAAAAAAATAAAAATAATGAAATAAAAAAACCTCCAAGCCAAAACCCCGAGGAAGTATTTGACCTCCTCACTCTTCTCCCACCCAGTTCCAAATCTTAAAACAGTACAGTGCATTTTCAGGTGTTAAACAATCTGAACAAAGACATTACAGGTATAATTATGGTTTATTGATCTTTTAAGGAGAATGTAATATACTATACAAGACAATATTTATCTGAGAAATGTTTTTCAAGCAAGGCAGAGTGGAATATCATGACTGAACTGGCAGGAAGGGTCTTTCTGAACACAGAGGGGGTTAGTTGAATAGTTACAGCAAAGGATAAGTAATCCAGGATTTTTTGGCTTGTCCTCACTCCTATCACTGATTCATTGTATTTTACAAATACACTGTGCAAGTAATTTGTAAACTACCTACTACAAAATTTGGCCACTGGTTTCCTTTCATATAGATGTCTTGTTTGCCTTATGTCATTTTAATATCTTTCATAGTGATGACGTACATACTTCTCACCTTCACAATGAACTCTAGAAGCATATCAAAACCTCTTGCTTTGGGGTTTCTAACCGAAATCCTGTACTGCCTGTGTTCAAAGGGTTTGCACATTTCCTAGCCAATAAAAAACTGATAGTGTGGCTCTGTTGATGAAGCTATAAGCATCTATAGGCAACAATAAGCACTGAATCTTTTGCACAGGCTTTTAACTCACTGGCTTTACTCAGAGTCAAATACAGCTTCCAGGGATCGCATTCATCTCCAGGGCAGACCAGGCAGTGATATACACCCTACGTCCTGTACAAGTACATACAGGACATTTTGTGTGGTGCTTCCTATTCCTGTCTCCCTTTGAAATTGCTTAGGCTAACGTATCTGCAGTCTGACTGGGCCTTAGCTTAAATTAAGCAAATCTTCACTGACAGTTGCAGTTGATGAAACAGAAGTAATTTATTTTTTATGAGTATCTGGAACTTTAGGTATTTTGTGGGTTTTTTCTTTACTACTTTCTGCTAAAAAAGATTAAATTTTGTCAAGACAAATATATATGCACATAAATGAGCATTCTGGTCTTCTAACACTTTGATTTTATCTATGAAATAATTAGATTAAAAAACCTGATATTGATTATGGATGAGTTTTTAAAGTAAAAAATGTATTTTCTTTCTAGTTCCTCTGTATATTTCAACATTTTAAACGGTGTTTACAGAGATAAAATATCATCGACAGTGCTGATTCAAGACCTCCACTATTTCATATAAGCATCCCATCTTTTGGTTGCTGATCTCTATCTGACTCCTTTTGATGGCTGGTCTTCATTTATATAACTATGCTTAGAGGGGACAGCAAGATAGGAAACTTTCCCTTTTGGAATGAGTGAAGCCCAGATGAGTCAATGGCCTCATATGTTTTTTTAGGCAGAAGACTTGGATCTTGATTTCTTAGAAACTCTAAATCTGTTGATAATGTTGAAAGCTTGCTCATCACAGAAGTGCTATTGCGCAGCTCAGTATAGCTGCCCCAGCAGTTTACTGTTTTCCCTGACAAGGCAAAACAAGTGGCATTTATAATAATTTCTCTACAAGTGACCCACAGCAGTCAGCTTTGAAGTGCAATAAAATAAATCAAATGCTCTACTTCCTGCTTCCTTGGGTAGCAGGAAGGTGGGCCAAATGTATCTTGTTTTGTCTTCATGAAGAGTGATCTCAGGAAGGGTAATTGACCCTTTCTGATTCAATTATTTAATATCTGGTCAAACCTCAGTCTGATCAGCAAGCTCTAGACACACAGAGTTTATTATTATACAGAAATGTGCTGAAATGAAAGTCTTTCAGTTAGAGCACAAGGATACTGTACTGATCCATGACTGTACACTTAATTCTCATCAAAAAGATTGCTTTGGTTAAGTGCTAAAAAAATTGTGCTCAGCACATTTTGAGACAAAAAAACAACAGACCACCCCTGCGTTGCACTGAGTAGGTGGGATATGCAGGAAGCACAAGAGGTGGAGGAATATGTTTAAGGGAGGAGGACATTTTACATTTTGTGGTTATAATATAGTATTACTGTTGCTGATGATCAGGCATGAGCTTCAGAAGAAACAAGTCTTTAGGAAGATTTGCATGTGGACCATAGTTTCCCAGGCTCTGCTGGAACAGCCACGCTGATGAGCAAAGACACATGCAGCAGCATTCATAGAATAGAGGTGGTAAGTAGGGGGTGTTAGGCAATGCAGCAAAAGCTTAGACCAACATGGTTCTTACAGTTCCCACCCTACCAAATTGGGAGACATAAAGCCTGATATGGCAGATTCAAGCTCATTCATGTGTATTTGCCTGCTGAGGGAGCCCCAGTTTTGCACATTGATTGTGCTGTAACAGATTTTTGTTTCCTTAATCATACAGACTTGTACTTTGGGTAAACATAAGTATCCAAGTTGGGATCAACAGAATGGTAAGAAATAGTACCTTTTTCTGTGTCTTGACTGTAACAGAAATTTTATTTGGAAGGGATCTGCTATTTATTCAGGGTTATGTTGATTGTTTAACATTGTTGACTTGAAGCCATATTATTGACAATAAAGGAATTCCATTTCAAAGTTAGGATTTACTAGAAGATATTTTATAGGTTTTAAAAGTAGCACTGTCAGGAAGGATGACCTGGAAGAAGAAATTGTCTTTCTCTTACTTCCAGCGGTGGGAGTTTCTGAGGACTGAGTTGTTTAGTGCAAGAAAACAAAGCAGGATCCAGAAATTGATCTGTCATTTCCCACTACTGCAGTGGAAGAGATGACACAAGTCCTAGTACAAAGATAACTAGTTTCACTCTTACCTGTGGCAAGTTTGATGATTGAAAGTCAACTTGACTTTTAGGTGAGGAGCTAATATAATGCAGAAACATGTACTCTGAAATTAAATGCAAAAGACAAATGAGGCTAGAAAGGAGGGAAGGAAGAAGCAAGCCAGAAACCCTGTTGCCCACTTACGTGTCCCACTTCTATTATTAGTTTCTTTTCTCTGCTATACTTCATTAAGTAAGTAATATTGTAAAGTTCCCCCCAAACCAACCCAAAACCTTCCCAAAACAAACAACTCTGACCCCCTCCACCCCCCTCACCCAACAAGACAAAGGTTCTGGGTCTGCAACCCTGCCGGGTTCTCACGTGAAGGGAATACACTTAAGTGATTCCTAGCAGTTGGGATGGTCCTTTGTTTATTGCTTTTGGAAATGAAAAATATGGCCTGACTTTTCTCTAACTGCTGCCAGGTATTAAGCTGTCAACCTCCCAGTGTTCATTCAGCACATGTTTTCAGTGAAGCACAGAATGTCACAACTAACTGATGATCAATCCAGAATACCACAAGTACCTTGACCAAATAACACCCTTAACAGTGAATGTGGAGGGTCTTAATCTGACCTTCCTTACATTGATTTTATAGCTCTACTGCCTTCCATGGTGGCACTTCTCATTTGTATCGTGCAATCAGAATTAGACGAGATGCTTCTGCTTGGAAGATAATGCTATCAGTTTAGCTTTTTTTTTGGTTAACTAAAACTAGCAAATTAACACTTTTATATTCCTTATTCCCCTTTAGGTTAATTTCAGTTTTCATAGGTAAATCTATTTTATGGCTGTGTTCGCTGTGTTAAAGAGGTGATTGCAATCAAGTGGTAATACAATTCTTACAGGTCAGTGTTTGGACCTTCTTGCTCATGCCTTGTAGTAAATCTGGGGAAAAGATTCACACAGTAGCTCGCTCTGAAAAAACGTATGTCTTTATTGATTAAATCGTTGGCCTCATTCATGTACTTGCTCAAATTTTCCTCACGAGTCTGGGATTTAAATGTATACCAGTATAATCTTCACTTCTTTTGATCATGCCTAGCACCCCACCAAAAACTAGTCCCAGAAGCTGCGGTAGAAATATAACCTTGAGGTGATTCCTGTTCCAAAGGGTTCATGACCTGAACTGAACTTGTGTACACGTATTGATCCATGTAAAGATATGCAGAAAGTGATTGACTAGCATATTCTGTGGACACAGAGCCTGGGAAGAGCGTGATTTAGGATAACACTTGGTAATTTGAATTTGGAAGTAGAAGGGTGGAAAATGTTTCATAAGGGGGAAAAAACCAAAACAAAACACTGTATCTCTTTATGAGGCAGGAAATGTGGGAGTCGAATCTTATCTGTTCACATGTATTTCTGTGGGAAAAAAAAATAGAGATAAACAGGGCCAATTTTTATGGCTTCCTGTATGGGTGGCTATCTTGATCTTGCCAGCCCTCTGCATGCCCTGCCTTGGCAGTTCCACACAATCCTCAATTTTCTTTTGCGATACAAATGCTTCTGGAGAATTACTCTTGCCCTATACTGGTCTTAAAACAATTTTCCCCTCCCTGTGTGAATCCTTTCCTATAATGTTTTATTCCATAAAGGCTTTTACTTACCAGCAAAAATTGGCCATGTAATCTCTCCTCTCACACACACACATTGTTTTTCTTCCTGCTGTGTTTTGTAACAAATCTGTTATTTGCGTGTCAGCTTGTAAATTGATAACAGCAATGTCTTTGTCTGAGAACAATATCCAGGAGATATTAATTTCCACTAAATATTCTAACTAATCCTGCAGAGAGGGTAATTTTTTCTGGCATTAGAGAGCATCTCTCTGGTCTTTAGAATGATCAAAATCATTGTCATTTAAATACTTGCCTAATTTAATCATATTATTTGTGGTGGATGGGATTTTTTTTAAAATATTTTACTCAAATTCCTCAAATCCTATGAACAATAAACTATGAGTTATGATAACTGTAGCCTTGAACTAGTATGTGAATGATGCTATCAGATTGGACTGAACTGCTTATTTCATTAGCTAGATAAATGTTTGGCTAGTATTGCTGCCTAATATGAAGGACCTTCTGCTGCTGATAGTTCACCAAATGCTGTCTCCTTAGTCCCTATGAATACAATTGGTTCTGCTAAGACAAACTGGTCACAAAAATGCTGCAGCTCTACTGTTTTAATAGAAGAAAACAACTTTCATAATCGAGACCAATCTAAAAACCCAGGGGATTTTGAGTTTTGTGACTGGTGTGTCTGTGATTTAACAGTGGATGGTAATTTATGGATGCCAAAGTTCCTTGGTTAATTTGACAAGAAAAATAAAAATGTGAGCTCTTGAGTACTTTTTGTGATGTTTTCTTGAGAGTGATTTTTATATGTTTTAAAGCAGTTACCCCCACCTCTCTGAAGTCAGGAAAAATAGGGTGCTCTGATAGTCTGCTCATGTGCTTTCATAGCATGTGTTTAACTCTACAGTACCTTGAGGGAGTACTGTACAACTTAGCATTGATTAAGCATTATTGCAAGTCTTCCATGGACTGTGAAGGAGCCAGAATTTCATCCACAAAGTTTAATGAAAGTTATAAACCACTTAATCTCTCTTAAGGCAGAGCGATCTCTTTTTCTCTTCAATGACAAAAACCTTCATTTACATAGAATGAAGGTTGTGACTTCCTTCTTCCAGTCCTTTCAGAACTTCAGCTTCAGCAAAATTCAATTACCTGCCAAGTATCCAGCTCCAGTCTCCAGTCGAATTTAGTTTTCAGTTAAATTGATTGTAGGAGGTATATCTGCATTGCATGAATGAGATAATAAGCGGAGCCAAGGTTCAATTGAGTAGAAGCTGTTGTTTGAGGTGACCAGAACTGCCAGGTGAGGGAGACTGTCTGGTGTGTGATCAAAAGGCTCGTGACTACCCTGACAGTATGTTTTACTGCAGCATTCTGTTGAATGGCAAAATTTGGATGTAAATAGGCATGGTTTGTAATTAAGCAAGGTCAGGTATGTATGTATTCTGAATGGATAACAGAAGATGTTAGAGGATATCATTGCCTTAGTTATTAAATTAACAACCTTTTGTAGAGGCAGGTTTTTTGGCAGGGTAAGAAGAGATAATTATTGTTGGATGTGGTTCCAGATAATGATGTGTATGGTGTGTATAATGATCATATATTCACTGGAACATTGCTCAAAGCAATGCTCACTTTGATCTGGGACAGTTGGACCAGTTAATTCAGATATCGGGTATGACTGCCAGTCTCATCCTTCTGCAGAAGAACCAAGAACCAAGCCTGAAGTTAGTCATCTTTCTTTTATTTAGCTACAATTTCTTGTAGCCTTGCAGTTGGACTATTATGTACAAGTGAGGAAAGTTCTGTGATTTGCAAATTATTTCCCCTTTCATATTTATATTGTGAAAGTTGAATACAGAGATTATGGTAATTCAATGAATGGTAGTTGTAAGAGTAAGAAAATCTCAGATATATCCTGCATTTCAAAGCATGGCTGTTTGAATATGTGGTCTTTTCGGTAGTTGTAAGCTGGAGAGAAAAACGCTTTGTTCCCCCCACCATCAACCCTATATCTCTCACAATGTTTTCAACTCCAGTCTTTTTCAGTAACAATGGCTCTCATGTGGAAAGACTCTTTGCTGTCTGAAAAGGGGCATGGACTTAAAGCTGCTATTTCCAAGTTTCCAGACAAGCGAAGCAGAGCTCCACAAGGTGCTCATCTCTGTGTTGAGACAATGACAGGAGCTAAATTTCAGATGTGCCTCTCCTAAAGGCTTCTGTTCCTCAGGTCTCTGGCAAACAAGAAAAAGGGCTTGGGCCTTCCTATGGCCCAGATCTAATTCACTTTCAGGGCATTGGAGCAGAGAGCATGATGCATCCCCATAGACAAGGTCCCACTGGGCTCTGAGCATTAGCTTTGTATCTGCCATATGGTGCCTGGTTATCATTTTATGATGGACTGCTCTGCTGCAAGACTATTTGCTGTGGTCGATGTGGAATGAAGGAGACCGCCTGTTCTCTTCTTCATACCTGTTTCTGCATCTTTTTGGTTATCCAAAAATAGCTGGGAAACAACTTGCAGGGCTGTGTGGGTAGTGAGGAAGAAGACTAGTTACCAGTGATTAGAGCAATGAAGCAATCTAGTTCTGGCCAAATTGAAAAATGCAGAAAAAGCCAATCTTAGCAGATTAGAAGGGAAGCTGTGTTCAGTGTGAAACAAAGCCTACAGGTAGAAAGAAATCTTGGCCTGAAAAATTCCACCCCCCAGGAATGATTGCATAGCTACACTTGAAAAGTTTCATAAATTATGCTTGAAATAAAGCCAGCTGCAGGTCTTCTAAAAAAATCACCATTTTTTCAGTTCAACTAGGTTCAGTTAAGTTAGCTCAGTGAAGTAAGGAACATTGTCCAGGTATTTACATATAAAAAGCTGTGCCCATTCAGAACAAGAGATACTGACAAAAATTAATATGGAAAAGGCTGTGCTTTACATAGTAACAGAGTTATCAGTGAGCCAAGGTCTTGTGCATTGGACATTGTTTTGATTGGGGAATAACTATATGTTTTTTTTGATAGCCAATGTCTTCAGCCTTTGACAGTAAATATATATCCTCGGTTTGTGAGTAACTAGGTGAAAGAGCGAGAGGCATACTTGTACTTCTAGAATGACTTGAAAACCTGGCTGACAGTGCAACTACAGATTAAGGTTGCAAAATTTATGGGAGACTTTGTGGTTAGTGTCTCTTTGAACTTTAGTTCCAGGTAGCTTGTAATAGCATCACAGTTACTAACCTATACAGGGAAGGTAACTTTTTTATTGTCGCGGGGCGCGGCC